>OZ038390.1:42596917-42626091 GCA_964036045.1 Eutreptiella sp. 'Long Island Sound 2002'
GGCTGTTTTGGGAGCCAAAATGGGTGAAAAATGGGTCGAAAACGTGTTTCTCCAAAAGTGACCCTGGACCATTGGGGGTGCACAAACAAGTGTTTTTAGCCCATCTTGAGCCCGTTTTGACCGAGTTTAGCCCCTTCCGCCACATGTATGCACCAAGTTGTACCCTTCGCATGTACCTTAGAGCCGTATGGCGGAGCCACCTGGAGACGGGGAGAGGGGTGTAGATTACAGGATATATATATTACTACACCCCTCTTCCCATAAAACTAGCTAACAAGCAACAAGCAACAAGCAACAAGCAAGCACGTCACCGTTCCGTTTTGGCCATTCCCCCTTCCCATCGCCTCGGGCTTGACTATACTTTAGCCATCCTACAGCCTAGGTGGTGGCCTTGCCAAATCCAAGTTTTGAGCCAAAAACTCACCGGTGGCCGCCCGGGGCGGGGGCGCCAAGTTGGGAGGTGCCCTCCCAAATCTGCGCATTTTTGGGCCAAAAACAGCCATTTTTTGCCCAAAACAGCCCCCAAACCCGGGCAAAACGCCCAAACGAAGGGAAACGGTGGCTACGCTGCATGTGAGGCTTGACTTCACCATGTCAAAGAGCCCTCTAGTGCCCTTCAACTCCACGATATGTCCGAGAAACGGCCCAAAAAGGCGCCAAAAAGCCCCAAAATCTGCACAATGTGCACCAACACCCCGAAACCAAGCATGGGCCGTTTCTTGGGCTACGTGGCTCAAAATCCGATTCCGAGGGCACCTAGTCCACCCGCAAGCCCCCACTTTTTGTGGTTTCCAAGCATCAGAATCGCCCAACGAGCCACCTAGACCCCCGTACCAGTGGTCACTTGGTGGAGCCGGAGGGCAGCATAGCCTGCGCACGGCGGGGGCCAACGGTGGGTCCAGCGGGGTCCCCGGGGCGAAAAAAAGATTTTTTCCAAAGTTGTTCCACAACCACTTGGGATGCTCAAACAAGTGTTTTTAGCCCATTTTTAGCCCGTGGTGACGCGTTTTGGCCCATGGGAAATCCCAAAATGCCTAAAAGTGGGCTGGTTCAAGACCAAAAATGGGTCAAAAATGGGTCAAAAACACATTTTTCCAAAAGTGATCCCGGACCATTTGGGATGCCCAAACAAGTGTTTTTAGCCCATTTTGAGCCCGTGGTGACGCGTTTTGGCCCATGGAAAATCCCAAAATGCCTAAAAGTGGGCTGTTTCAAGACCAAAAATGGGTCAAAAATGGGTCAAAAACACATTTTTCCAAAAGTGATCCTAGACCATTTGGGATGCTCAAACAAGTGTTTTTAGCCCATTTTGAGCCCGTGGTGACGCGTTTTGGCCCATGGAAAATCCCAATATGCCTTGAAAATGGGCTGTTTCAAGACCAAAAAAGGGTCAAAAATGGGTCAAAAACGGATTTTTCCAAAAGTGATCTTGGACCATTTGGGATGGTCAAACAAGTGTTTTGAGCCCATTTTGAGCCCGAGGATATGCGTTTTGGCCCATGGAAAAGGCCAAAATGCCTTGAAAATGGGCTGTTGTGGGACCCAAAAGGGGTCAAAAATGGGTCAAAAAGGCGGTTTTCCAAAAGTGACCCTGGACCATTTGGGATGCTCAAACAAAGGTTTTTAGCCCATTTGGAGTCCAAATTAACCCAGTTGAGCCCCTTCCGCCACCCTTATGCACCAAGTTGTACCCTTCACGCGTACCTTAGAGCCGTATGGTGGAGCCACCTAGAGTTGGGGAGAGGGGGGTAGATAAGATGATATATATACACCCCTCTCCCCTTAAATCTAGCTAACACGCAAGCAAGCAAGCAAGCAACAAGCAAGCAAGCAAGCACTTCTCCTTTCCGTTTTGGCCATTGCTCGGCTTCATCGCTCCGGGCTCTACTCTACTCTAGCCATCCTAGAGCCTAGGTGGTGCCCTTGCCAAATCCAAGCTCTGAGCCAAAAACTCACCGGTGGCGCCCCGGGGCGGGGGCGCCAAGTTTGGAGGTGCCCTCCCAAAACTGCGCATTTTGTGCCCCAAAACAGCCTTTTTTGGCCCAAAGCGGCCCCGAAACCAAGTCAAAACGGCCAAACGAAGGCAAGCGGTTGCTACACTTCACGTGCGCCTCGATTGCCCCGTGACCAACAGCACTTTCTTGCCCTCTAGCTCCACGATATGTCCGAGAAACGGCCCAAAAATGGCTAAAAATGGCCTGAATGTGTGCTATTTGTGTTACACAAGCCCAAAACCAAGAACGGGCTGTATCTTGGGCTACGTGGCTCAAAACCGAATTCCGAGGGCACCTATTCCACCCGCAACCCCCCACTCTTTGTGGTTTCCAAGCCTCAAAATCGCCCAACGACAGGCCTAGACCCCCGTATCAGTGGTCACTTGGTAGAGCCGGAGGGCAGCCCGGCCCGCGCACAGTGGGGGCCAACGGTGGATCCACCAGGTCCCCGGGGCGAAAAAAACATTTTTTCCAAAGTTGTTCCTAGATCACTTGGGATGCTCAAACAAGTGTTTTTAGCCCGTTTTGAGCCCGTGGTGACGCGTTATGGCCCATGGACAATCCCAAAATGCCTTGAAAATGGGACGTTTTGGCACCAAAAAAGGGCCAAAAATGGGTCAAAAACGCGTTTTTGCAAAAATCATCCCGGACGATTTGGGATGCTCCAACAAGTGTTTTCAGCCCCATTTTGACCCCGTGGTGACGCATTTTGGCCCATGGATAATCCCAATATGCCTTGAAAAGGGGCCGTTTTGGGAGCAACAATGGGTGGAAAATGGGTCCAAAACGCGTTTTTCCAAAAGTGACCCTGGACCATTGGGGGTGCACAAACAAGTGTTTTTAGCCCATTTTGAGCCCGTTTCGACTGACTTTAACCCCTTCCGCCATGTGTATGCACCAAATTGTACCCTTCGCACGTACCTTAGAGCCGTATGGTGGAGCCACCTAGAGTTGGGGAGAGGGGTGTAGATTAGAGGATATATATATATATATATATATATATATATATATATATATATATATATATATATATATATATATATATATATATATATATATATATATATATATATATATATATATATATATATATATATATATATATTATATATATATATATATATATATATATATATATATATATATATATATATATATATATATATATATATATATATATATATATATATATATATATATATATATATATATATATATATATATATATATATATATATATATATATATATATATATATATATATATATATATATATATATATATATATATATATATATATATATATATATATATATATATATATTACTACACCCCTCTCCCCTTAAATTTAGCTAACAAGCAACAAGCAAGAAACAACAACAACAACAAGCAAGCACGTCACCATTCTGTTTTGGCCATTGCACCTTCCCAACGCCTCGGGCTTGACTCTACTTTAGCCATCCTAGAGCCTAGGTGGTGCCCTTGCCAAATCCACGTTTTGATCCAAAAACTCACTGGTGGCCGCCCGGGGCGGGGGCGCCAAGTCGGGAGGTGCCCTCCCAAATCTGCGCATTTTTGGGCCAAAAACAGCCATTTTTTGCCCAAAGCAGCCCTAGTAAGGGTGCAAAACAGCCAAACGAAGGCAAACGGCTGCTACATTCCACGTGCGGCTTGACTTTCTCGTGACCAAGGGACCTTTGGTGCCCTCTAACTCCACAATATGTCCAAGAAACGGCCCAAAAAGGCGCCAAAAAGCCCCAAAAACTGCGCAATGTGCACCAGCACCCCGAAACCAAGAACGGGCCGTATCTTGGGCTACGTGGCTCAAAAACGAATTCCGAGGGCACCTAGTCCACCCGCAGCCCCCCCCCCCCTTTATGGTTTCCAAGCCTCAGACTCGCCCAACGAGACACATAGACCCCCGTACCAGTGGTCACTTGGTGCAGCCGGGGGGCAGCCCGGCCCGCGCCCACCAGGGTCCACCAGGGTCCCCGGGGCGAAAAAAATCGTTTTTTCCAAAGTTGTTCCTAGACCACTTGGGATGCTCAAACAGGTGTTTTTGGGCCGTTTTGAGCCCGTGGTGGCGTGTTTTGGGCCACGGAAAATCCCAAAAATGCCTCGAAAATGGGTCGTTTTGGGACCAAAAATGGGTCAAAAATGGGTCAAAAACGCGTTTTTCCAAAAATGATCTTGGACCATTTATGATGCTCAAACAAGTGGTTTTACCCCATTTTGAGCCCGTGGGGACGGGTTTTGGCTCATGAAAAATCCCAAAATGCCTTGAAAATGGGCCATTTTGGGACCAAAAGTGGGTCAAAAATGGGTCAAAAACGCGTTTTTCCAAAAGTGATCCCGGACCATTTGGGATGCTCAAACAAGTGTTTTTAGCCCGTTTTGAGCCATTTGGACCGAGTTTAGCCCCTTCCACCACATGTATGCACCACTTTGTGCCCTTCGCACGTACCTTAGAGCCGTGTGCTGGAGCCACCTAGAGTTGGGAGAGGGGTGTAGATTAGAGGATATATTACTACACCCCTCTCCCCATAAAACTAGCTAACAACAATAAGCAAGCAAGCACGTCACCATTCCGTTTTGGCCATTGCACCTTCCCAACGCCTCGGGCTTGACTCTACTTTAGCCATCCTAGAGCCCAGGTGGTGCCCTCGCCAAATCCAAGTTTTGAGCCAGAAACTCACCGGTGGCCGCCCGGGGCGGTGGCGCCAAGTTGGGAGGTGCCCTCCCAAATCTGCGCATTTTTGGGCCAAAAACAGCCATTTTTTGCCCAAAACAGCCCCAAAACCCGCACGAAACGCCCAAACGAAGGGAAAAAGTGGCTACACTCCACGTGCAGCTTGACTTTGCCGTGTCAAAGAGCCCTCTAGTGCCCTTCAACTCCACGATATGTCCGAGAAACGGCCCAAACAGGCACCAAAAAGCCTTAAAAAGTGTGCAATATGCACCAACACCCCGAAACCAAGCACGGGCCGTATCTTGGGCTACGCGGCTCAAATCCCGATTCCAAGGGCACCTAGTCCACCCGCAAGCCCCCACTTTTTGTGGTTTCCAAGGCTCAGAATCGCCCAACGAGACGCCTAGACCCCCGTACCTGTGGTCACTTGGTGCAGCCGGAGGGCAGCCCGGCCCACGCCCGGCGGGGGCCAACAACGGTGGGTCCACCAGGGTCCCCGGGGCGAAAAAAAGATTTTTTCCAAAGTTGTTCCTAGACCACTTGGGATGCTCAAACAGGTGTTTTTAGGCCGTTTTGAGCACGTGGTGGCGCGTTTTGGGCCACGGAAAATGCCAAAATGCCTTGAAAATGGGTTGTTTTGGGACCAAAAATGGGTCAAAAATGGGTCAAAACCGCATTTTCCCCAAAGTGATCCTGGACCATTCGAGATGCTCAAACAAGTGGTTTTAGCCCATTTTGAGCCCGTGGGGGCGCGTTTTGGGCCATGGAAAATCCCAAAATGCCTTGAAAATGGGTCGTTTTGGGACCAAAACTGGGTCAAGAATGGGTCAAAAACGCGTTTTTCAAAAAGCGATCCCACACCATTTGGGATGCTCAAACAAGTGTTTTGAGCCCATTTTGAGCCCGTTTTGATTGAGTTTAGCCCCTTCCACCACGTGTATGCACCACGTTGTGCCTTTCGCACGTACCTTACAGCCGTATGGTGGAGCCCCCTAGAGTTGGGGAGAGGGGTGTAGATTGGAGGATATATATATATATATATATATATATATATATATATATATATCTTTGCATAGTGACATGCGCATATGAGGGAATAAAGGAACCAATCGTCAACCAATGGGCGTTTGGTCCCTACTTTGAGGCCCACAATGAATTTGGGCCCAGGTTGGTGATCCATTTGGCATGCGGGCTTCTTGGAATGATTTTTACCAGTGAGCACACAAAATGCCAAAAGTATGGAAAATAACCCGACCCAAGTGGGTACTCCGAACCCATGGGATTTCGTGGTAAGATGATCTAGGGGTTGCAAATATGACCCATGGGCGTGGATGTGGGTTGATGGTGGGTGGGGGAGGGAGCAAGCATAACCCCCACCCCCCCCCCCCCCCCCGACCTATAGCCCTCCCGGGGGTTATAGTATTCTTGATGAATGCCCGAGCCGAAGGGGGGTGTTATAGGTGGTGGTGGGGGGTTATAAGTCAGCCGTTTGTCCAATTTTGCGGTCTGTTGTTTGTTCTGTGTTTTCAGTTTCTGCTCATTTTCCCCCCATGGATACCAGCCTCCAGCAAAAAAGAAAAGGGTACGGCCCTCTTTGATGCAGATGTGGAAGAAGTAGCTGGCAGCAAAGTATCCTGAAGTTGTGGCCCCTACGCTTTGCTGCTCCGTCCCTTTGCACAGCTCTGTCTTTGAAATTGGGTGAGAAGGGGGGGGCTATAGGTCCACAGATGACTGAAAACAACGGAGGGGGGGGTTATAGGTTGGGGGGGGGGTTTAAATTGCTTCCCACTTCGCTAATCGGCTGAATCCGCAAGAGTTGCAGTGGCAACATTAGCAGTGCAATTGTGAGTTTGTGAATTCTGTGCGAAAAATTAGGTGTGAATCTCATGTGAATTTTGAAATAACATGACGCATTATCCCTTGATTTGCTTCTGTAGTACACTGATTGCATCATCCGACGCATTGATCTTCACAACACGCCGCCAGTCCTTCACTAGATTCTTCTTGTTGCTGCATTCTTGTTATGGCGCGAGGGGGATGGGAATGGGGATGGGAGTGGAGAAGGATTGGCCGGGCTTGGTATTGGGTGAGGGTTGTCTGCAACAGGGTTTGGCAGGAATGGCTGAAATATGGCCAAATTTGTGGGAAATTCACATGAAAGTTGCAGTTGCACTTCTAGCCACAAGTGGTTGTGAATGGACTGAGAATTTGACTGTGAATGGGGATGTGAATGCATTTACCTTGCACAAACATGAACTATTCTCCCATATCAAGAGGCAATTTGGAGGACATTAATTTTCTTGATTTTTGAAGGAGCAATCAGGCCCAACAAACACAACAGCATACAACAAGTGAAAAGAGGAAAATATGCCAAATACGAGCCTCATTCAAAGGGATGGTTCACAAAGGGGATGATGCAGGCTTGGTGTCCTGGTGAATGAGGAGGTAGGAAGGAAGGGCAGCCTAGGACATGTTAAAAATGTTGCCACTGCCCGCTGCTCCTGCTCCTGTGTTGCCATTGCAGGGCCCACGACTAGTGGCTTCATCCTACCCCGCAGTCACCCATGGGTCAGAAACCTTTGACCCCGTGAATCGCATACCACCTCAGTTAGCACACCATAGGCACCTTCCCACTTGGGAAACCTATGTCCGTTTTATGCTGTGTCAGTATACAAATGCATGTATAGACATAGCTAGCTGGACCTTTGGTAACAAGGGCAGAGGGCCTTGCCAATATGTATTCCCCACAACCTCCACTCCCATCACTACCACCCACACGCCCCTCACCACCCCTTGCTGCTTGCCATAAGCCTGTGGTGAAGCTAGCAATGCTGTTCGCTGCAACGCAGACCTCAAAGCATCTAATTGCACGGCAGATCAAAAGCACACACAAAATACTACCACCCCTCCGAAATTTTGGGGTACTTTTGTTCGGGTGTGCTGATTATTCTGTGGAGGAAAACAGACCTCACCACATCAAACCAAAAACCTGCCTTCTCAAAGCCTATGATGACTTGGGCAATGTCGTTTGTTGCAATATAAACCTCAAGAGTTCCTACATCTATCAACATCAACACTATCAATGATAACAACAACAATAATATTAGTGACACAAACAATATAAAAAATGTGCATGATGATGCATCAAAAGCAATGAACACTGATGTGGAGCTATTTGCGCAAAATGCACCCAATCTTCCGAAATATTGGGGTAACTTTTTTGCTATGGTGTGGAGGAAAATGGACCTTGATCCACCAAACCAAAAAGACTGTCGGCATCCACATTGAGGGTGGTGCACACTAAGCCATTGAGCCCAGCATAGCCTCAGGTCCTAACACCAGCCCAGGCGGCGTTTGGGGTCATAGCTGGCACGGTGATGAAGAAGGAGAATCTGCAATGAAAACAGGTTTCATAGAACCCTCTTCTAGCACTGGAATCCGTGCTGGAACCCCCTTTTAGCAATGGAGGGGCTGTTGGAACCGCTGCTGAATGTGCATGTGTGAGCCATATAGTTGATGGACTTAAGAATGAAATATTGCCACCATGCCCCCCCAAAAAAGCCGATGCACCCAAAAGAACAAATGGGACTAATGATGGGGCGGAGGAGGAGGGGGCGGAGGAGAGGGGTACGTAGGTTACTAAATTCTGGCTGGGTGTTTGAATATACTGAATACTGGATTGTGCCGAATGGTTTGTACGCTATGTAAGCGGGGGGGATTCAAAATGGAGGACGTTTGGGGAATCCGCAGATGTGTCTCATGACAAACCGCAAGCAAATACCTTGCCATTTGTCGATCAAGTCGGGGATGTTTTGTACACGCTCCTCGTCCGTCCTCGGGACAATATGCGTCGGGAAAGTTCGTACAAATTGTGGGCGGCCGAACTTATCCTGAGTGCCATGCGCCATACGGATGCGATCCAACCAATATGCCACATGCGCCGTTCACAATACCCATGCACGCTTGATGATGCTAATGCACGTGGTGTCTGAGGTCACGCAACCATGGAGCACTTGGGGGAGGGTCAGAAGACGAAAGAGGGCACCACGGGCATTTCTGTTGGCTGGAAACCTCAAGCACCGAGAGTTCGATGAGTCGCTCGCTCCATTTCGGGGGACGCGAGAGCTATCACACCCGGGTCACACCCACTGCGGGCAGACGTCCGAAATGCATCCATGAGGCATCATGTTTGAATTTGATGTCAAATCAAAACTGTCAATAACTTTGGGCAATACACACCAGGCCACTCATCCATCACCGGATGGGGATGATTACAATGGCAAAGCTTTGGCATAGGCCCCGACCGGTTCACCCATGAAATCCAGCTGTTCGTTAAAACACACAAAAATTCTTAAATGTTTACGAATCTTACGAGGAATTTGTCAAAGAGTACACTCTCTTGGGCGTGCTGGAAACATTTCTTGCAAAGCATTGCTATGTTTGTAGTTCATTTATTCGCATGCATATTCACGGCAAATACGGCAGGAATCGCAGAGGGAGGGACCACGGGGGCTAGAGAGGTTTGAGAGCACCGGTTGCGCCGTGTATGAACCGATTGCTGTCATTTCCCCTCAAATTTCAAATCTGATGCTTTGGATTTTGGTGTCCGCGGGGGAGGGGCGGGGGCCTGTGGATTGGGTTTGGGCATAAGCAAAACAGTGCTGTGCCGTGGTTGGGGCGTCGAGGTTATTTGGCAATTGTTCGTTGGCCGAACAGCATGCATAGTCCAGGTATGTACATCGTGGCCCGACTTTTCTAACAACGAATCATGGTGGAAAGTGGGAAGCGCAATGCAGCTTGATAACTGCGCGAAAATATTCCTCCGCACAACAAACTTTCATTTGGATAAGCTGACGACTCACTTGCATACCACGCAAACAATTGGCGGCTCATGCTTGGTCACTCCCAGGATAGAGGTGACATCCAAACCAGGTTCCAGCAGAGTGTCACCAAAGAAGTACTGAAGTTCACCGCCTGACTCTTTGGAAGAAACTACAAAAAAAGAAGATACAGGGACATTACGGGCTTTGAGGCTGCCTCACGGACACGGCTGCCGTTCCTGGACGGACCCACACCACATTTTGGCTTCGTAATAATCCCGCCTTCTTATACGCCTCCGTTCCCTCAGCAGTGAGTGGGTTCCTAGATGCTGCACCACTCCGGGTACCTTGTTGTTGGCTAGGTGGGGAAAGACATATTTCGGCATTAGAAATGCACACATGTAGGTGTTACACCCTAGGAGCAAACAATATTTGCGCCGTGTGATCAGAGTTCGTATCACGTGGTTCAAGGCAACCTCAGTCAAAATGCATGCATAATCTGTTTTGGACTCCTCAGTGTCTTGCTCCTACCCTCTCCCCTGCAACAGTACAGTCTAAAGCCTGCTTCGAATAGATGAGATGTGGGCCGCTTGGCGGAATGGTTCCTAGGTTTGCCAGACAGGATGTTGGGTGCCACGGACGTCAGGTCTAAGGGGCGAGTAAGAAGATAACCTGTGTGTGCGGGAAAATGCTCGTCATGCAAATACTTTACGTTATTCAACAGGCCCACCGGGAAGAGAATTCCTTGACTCAATTCACCCCGAAAACGAGCAGTTTTGATTGTGAATTTCTTCTCTTTCAAGATGCCGTATTCGGGACGCCCTTCGACTACCTGAGGATGCGAACAACGGAGTAATTCTAACCGCGGCTAGCCGCGGCTGGACTTTCTGAAGTGAACGATGAACCCCCCCCCCCCCCCCCCGCCAAGTAGGCGCCGCCAGCTGCAGACGAGACCAACACACCATGGCGTCATGCCAACCCGCCCCCCCCTTTCTAGCTGCGGCTAGAACCAAAAACAAGAAAGCCCAAAGAAAGCACCTTTTGCGCACCCCGTAAGCCAACCGGGGGGGTACATCCCAACTCCTCACTACACATTAGGGGCACATACAGCAAACACATGCAAGAGACATTGAGTGGCCTCTCCAAATATTGTGGCAGGCTGCAATCATCCATGAATTTTCTTGACGAAAAATTGTTGCAGAGCGCACCCGGTAGTGTTCAGGCAAAAATGAAAGTAATCATCCATGAACCTTCTTGACCGAAAAAGTGTTCCAAAGCTCACACGGCAATGTTGTGTGACATGTGTGTTGTGGTATAACACTTCCAGATTGACTTAGGAACCTTTGCGGTGAGGTGATGATCACCCCCCCTGTCCCCCCCCCCTTGGTTAGAATCACTCCAACAGATGTTGAAGCACGACAAGGGAATCATCATTCCACGCGTCATGCTTACTTCTTGTGGCGAAATGGAGATGCACATGCAACGCGCCTGTTATACCTTCTCCGGAAGAATGCTATCAATTTCACAATATATTGCCAAGTCACCTACAAAGAATGGATAGGCTCACACCCACTAAGCAACAACCAAAGCATCAACCATGGCGTCACCATGAAACACGACACACAAACACAGTGCAACAACGCAAAAGAAGAAGACCTTCTCAACAAGAATTCATGTCCCTGAAATGTACACACACACAGCAGCAATGAATGCGTATGTGGAAACTGAACGGACAAAGGTAGTGGTGGTTATAAAAGTGATAATGAAGTGATGAGCATAACACTCCAGTTTGGTGCCCTATAATAATACTAACACAGGGCTATTGACAACTCATCCCCCGCCCCTCCGAACCGAACGCCCCCCTCGGGCCACAAGGCCCCTTTGGGGTGAATTTCCACACATGATCGAAGGGAAAAGAGTTATGATTGCCAACTAATCTACCCCGAGCAACGCGGCAAGCCACCACGGTACGGCGCCACGGTACGCCACGGTACGATGCCACGGTACAACGCCACAGTACGGCGCCACGGTACAACGCCACAGTGCCACGGAACGACGCCACAGTACGGCGCCGCGGTACGAAGTGGTGCCCATCCCCCCTGCATCTTTTGGCAAAGGGGTGCTTTTGACAACCACAAAAAGCAGGAACACAACCCCACCCTCCCGCGCGGATGATATGGTTGAGGGCCGCACCCCAAATAATTAATCTTTCATAGGTGTTTGGGCCTAGGGGCCGTAGTGTAGTGCCCCCACCCTCCCCCGCCAGTGATCCTCTGGCGGAGGGCCGCAACCCCAACTGCCCTCCATATGGTTGGCTGGGGGGGGCGGGGTACTTCACTACAACCTCGCTGTACCCCAAGTTGCATGTATTCCCAATGGGGCGCACCAATGCCTCGCCGAAGTACACCCCTACACTAGCTTTAAGACACGCACCCATGGGCGGCAGTGGTGGGTCGTAGCCGTCACAGTGAGTGACAACACCCCTTGGCAATTTTGAGTTTCGCAAGGTGTGAGAGGGTGATACTTGAAGCTCATGGTGGAGCCACATTTCTTTTGGGTTG
Source organism: Eutreptiella sp. 'Long Island Sound 2002' (assembly GCA_964036045.1). Taxonomy (NCBI): domain Eukaryota; phylum Euglenozoa; class Euglenophyceae; order Eutreptiales; family Eutreptiaceae; genus Eutreptiella; species Eutreptiella sp. 'Long Island Sound 2002'. The sequence goes on from OZ038390.1 coordinate 42,608,982, forward strand.
CACCCGTTTTGTAGTGTTGTTGCCTGTCTTGATCTTGTTTATCTTGGGGTTGCATTGTACCCGGTTCAGAAATATCATGACACAATTCACCCCTGGACCATTTTTGGGTTGATGGCAATGCCACTTGAAACCAAATACTCTTACAATGCACGAGGCAAATTGGTTAGAAACGTCAAGCGAGGCCTCGTTTTGTCGCATCACATGTGTCTACGCTCGCATGTGAATTAGAGGGAGAGAGAGAGAGAGCGTGTGTGCGTGTGTGCGACGTGTGATGATGACGATGATGATGATGATGATGATGATGATGATGATGATGATGATGATGATGATGATGATGATGATGTTGATGATCGTGATCATTATGATCATGATCATGATGATCATGATGTGATGATGCATTGTACCATTGTACCTTGTGATATTTTTGGCGGTGTACGAGAAAGCCAAAGTGACTGCAACGCGAAGCTGCGCGACAACAACGCCTTCTTAGCTCCATGCTGGTGAGAGCAAGAATAAATTCCCCCCAAAAGACAAGGGACTGTTCACATGTTGGTGGGTGGGCACCTGCTTTGTATTCGTCCAATGCTGTGACAACTTGCCACCCTTTCACCTTGGCCAATGACAATCGGTCGGCGTTGGGATGCGACAACACCTAACAAGCGGCCGCACAACAAGATCAACAAGCAATAGGAGGAACATGACAAGACGGGTATTGGCGGTTGCGTTGTGTTGGAGTGAATTCGTGGATAGATAATCGTTCGTCACATCATGACACCTGCTTGACGACGACCACACTTGCCAACTTTCTTGGTCCGTCATAAGACGTCTCATCACCAAACATGTCATCAACCATGGACGACACAAAATATATTCCTAAGGCAACATGCACAAAGCACGCCACACAGTGCAACAAAGAGAAGGCCGTAACAACACGATAAAAACAATAGACACCGAGGGAGAATGAGGGAGCAACTATCTTTGTGTCCACACGCCCCCATCTTTGTGAGGGATATGTAAGACAAACGCAAGACATGACCTCATGAGACGGAGAGTGCACAAGGCGCCCAAGGGACTTGTGAGGAACAAACCATGTATGTAGTGATTAACGGAGAACGAATCGAACGTGTGTGACAAGTGTAGTGATCACAAAAGCAACTCACACGAGACAAGGAGCCGGGCAGCTTGAGAGGATGCTTCACTTTTCTGCACCTCTTGAGTAGTATGTCGTGTGAGTGATTGACGATGTTCGTGTGATTTGACTGAATTAAGTTTGACAACTAGATGGGTGCGCTATGGAAGAGGATGATTCTTGCAACGAGCAAACAGGCAATGCTCTTCAATGGATCAATTCATTCCAGAAAGCTAAGTGCAACACAAGCATGATCAATGTTATTGTTTTTCCTTGGGTGCCCACGTGGGCGCACATGTGTATGCATGCATGCTTTTTGGTTACTCCAAGCCGGCGCTTTTTCGCTTTGCGTGTGATATCCATATGTGGTCACATACGTTCAAGAATCGTTCAAGATATTTATATAGCTGACGACAAGGGCAGGGTGTCCGGGGTTCTCCCCGCCCTTGTGGCATTAAACATTCGCAATAGTTGTCTGGTGCGTTCCTGGTGTGGCGTGTTCCTGGTGTGCTGCAGCAGGTGCAGCTTGAACTTGTTCTCCCACCAGGACCGGGGGTACCCCTTCGCTGTCAGTTCCCTGTGCACTGTGGTGGCATTGTCTGCAAACAGGTCACCTGTGCTGGAGTACTGTACACATTTTTTGGCAAGTGCAGGGATGAGGGATTGTAGGGTTGCTCTGGCATTAGGTGAGTGTGCATCTGGGTACCTGATGAGTTGTTGGCCTGGGCTGAGGGTCTGTTGGTCCTGCAGTTTATTTTTCAGTGAGATGTCTATGTGCCCTGAAAGCGGGTGTGTGTGCAGTACGGCCTCAAGGGTGGGTAGGTGGGTGCCCACGCCCTCCTCCTGCAGCTTCAGGGTATATAACTTCTCAAAGAATGATTGGACTGCACTTAGGTGCTGTAGTGCAAAGCCCTGTCCCACCAGGTTGTCCCTGAAGCGGAACGGTCGGGTGGGTACCATATGTACAGGGAAATGTTGGTTGATCAGAGATTTCTGTGCTGTCCATGGTTTTGAGTAAAACCTGTGCTCCTGTACCATGGTGAAAATACTGGACAACTGTGCGGAGCACGTTCCTCCTATTGCCACACCTTTGATTTGTTCTAGGATTGTGTTTCCGACACAGAACAGCGCATTGTGGTGGAGTTCATACTCCAGGAATTCTCTCAGTGCAGCATATGGTACATTGTGGAATTGCTCTTTGGACCCTTGCCCCACCCTGTCCAGCTTTTTGTGCTCCTTGTGCAGGGCGAACCACATACCTTCCTGTTTTTTCACCCGTTTGTTGAGCTTCTGGACCAGGAGTGCATGCAGTGCATCCACTGCTTTCAGTGTGGCTGTTCTGTTCAGTGAGGGGAAGAAATCTTTTATGTCCAATTCCCACATAGTGTACAGGGGGTCGCTGTGTGTGGCCTGTGGTGTGCTCGCTGTATGTTGTGCGCACGCCCGTGTTTCCCATGGTGTGCCATCAGGAGTGTGTCGCAGTCGTGTGTTGGCGCGCTGTGCCCATGACACAACGCCATCCAGGCGTGTCATTTCCAGTGTTTGGAGTGTGCGTGCGCCTTGCTCTACCATTATCGTGAGTGCTCTCCCCATGAGTCGTGAATAGGCCTTTAACGGATGTTTAGCGTAGCTGAAGATTACCCGCTGCTTCCACTCGCTGTCGGTGCGGTCCGCCATCTTGTTTTTCGGGATGATATACGCGTGTGGGCAAGTCTTGCCTGCGCCCCATTGCCACTGGTCGTCCAGTCCAAATCGTTGTGCAGCTCGGTACATACGCTGGAGGCATGTTGCCTTGGCTTCCATGGTGGTTTTGCTCGTTTTCACGTGGCGGAATTGATTCTTGTCCTGGAATGTCCCTAGTAATTTTTGGCAGTACAGCTTGCGGCAGATCGTGGCGATTTTTCCGGCGTTCTTGTCGACGGCAGTGAACATGAGCCCTTTGCGGTGTGCATTTTCGGTGAACTCCTGTAACAGGCCAGCATGGAGTTGTGGTGGCACCTGCTGTTTTGCTTGACGCCACATGTTGGTCAGGTCCTCCATGAAGGTAATGTACGCCCCTTCCCGCACTTGCTCGCGCTGCGGTCCACTGACTCGTCCCAATTGTTTGATGGTGTTGGTCATGGCCTCATGCATGGTCTCCCATTTGGGGATCGTGCAGTTCTTGGCATTTTGGTTCAGGATCATCGCTTGCTTGCCGTGTATGACTGCCTGTTGTTTCGGGTCCCTGACGAAGACACAGTTGTCGATTTTTGTAACTCCGCTGTATCTGTGGCAGTTGCATGGGCTTGTGGCATAGTGCTCGATGTCGTCCCACGTCCACTTTGTTGCACGGCTGCTCAGGATCTCGGTTACGGTGGGTCCCCGCTTTCCGACAAACCTCGTGACGGACTCAATGTATTCCACCGTACTTTGTGGTAGTCCGCTGCGACCCAGGACCGTGCGGTAGGCGCGTTTGAGTTCCCGCAGGGATGTTTGGTTTCCCACTGGGTAGGGGATCGTGATGATGGTGGGGATACGGACTCGGCATCGTTGCCACAGCTTGTGGCGGACTTTGTGGAGCAGCATGGCGTGTTTGTCGGGGTCGATGTGGCGTTTGGAGTCCAGCAGCAGTTGTAGCAGGAGCCTGGAGCTGGTGTGTGTGCGTTGACGGCGGAGCTCATCATGGGCTAGTCGACGTATGCAGTTCACGGAAGTCCAGCCTCGTTCTCTCAGTGGTCCCTTGAGGGTCGCCCAGCGGCTGCCCTTGTACTTCTGTTCCTTGTTGAATACCTTGCCCAGTCGGCGCATCCACCGCTGCTCAGCCGCACGCACGGTGTGTGAGTGGCATACTTCGAGTGGCACCATGATCCAGTCATGGCGCCCCAGGTTCTCCATAGTCTTGTAGAATATTTCCTTGTCCACCCGTGTAGGAGTCGGTCGTCCTGCGGCGTAGTGTTCCCAGGCCCGGTCCACCATGGGTCTAGGCCCGGTCTTTCCCACCATGCCGACGTACACTCGGCCCATTGACTTGTGCAGCATGGCGTATACGTAGTACCCAGGCTTGTCCAATGGGCTGTACAGCGCCTTGCTGAGTCCTGCAACCTTTGCGATGTGGCGGCATGGACTGTACTTCAGGATGTCGATGGTGTTGTTCAGGTTATTCGCAAGTCGTTCATGGCCTTGTGCTTGCCCGGAGTCCAGGATGGCCTTCCGTTCGTTTGCCAGTTCATCCCATAGGTGATCGTACTCTCGGGTGACCTGTGATCGTGGCAGAAAGCATGTTGGAGGTAGGTACCATCTGCCCTGGCGGGTCTGGAATTTTCCTCGTAGTGCGGCAGTGTAGGTGTGTATGTCCAGCGTATTGTATCTCTCCTTGGCAGGCAGTTGCACTGGTGGGAAGTACCACCAGGTGATGGTGGTGTGTTGGGTTGCGTGTCGTCGTCGGTCGCGTCCTCGGGTGCGTGTCATTCGGCGGAGCCACCTTGACTGTAGTAGGACGGATTCCTGTACAGAACATACTTGGAACCCTCGGCCTCTTGATGATGTTGTCTTGAGCTGCGTGTTCCAGTGGGATTCCGAATCCCGGACCCCAATAATGTACCCCAGATGTGGATTGTGCTGTCGGTGCTGTATCCACGTGTCCGGGTCCATATTTGGTTGTACTATCCATAGCTCATGTGGGGGTCGGCGTGTATCATCGGGTGACGGTGGGGTTGTAGACGCAGTGGCCCCCAGTGCTGTCGTCTCGACGGCCAGGGTGCCCGCATGTGGTACCATGCAGTGTTCAATGGCCAGGCTTCCTCGAATTTTTTGGATGTCGAATAGGCCAGTCCACATCTCCGTCCATTGGCTTGGTACTGTCCACGCATCTGGGTGTTCTCGGCAGTAGGCATCCAGTTGCCTTTCATAGACGCGCAGTATGTCTGTAAATTCAGCGATGGTATGATCAGCCACTTCCGCCCAGTGGCGGTATGCGTGTGTCTGCGCATAGTGTGTCCACAGGCGGGTGGTGCTGGCTGATTGCAGTACGCGGCGTTTGAAGGAGTGGATGAACTGGTCATCGGCGGTAGCTGGTTGTAGAGGTTGGTGCATATCAAACCTGGTCACTGTAGTGAGCCAGTGTGCGCTGCGGTACTCCGCCGCTGCGGCCAGTGCATCGATCATGCGTGCTGCTCTGTCGGCTCTTGCCATACCACTCTGCAGCTGGCGTAGCAGTGTTGCTGTGGGCGGGTGTTCCCGGGGTTGTACCTCCTGTGGTGTTTGTGGCTTGTGGATCCATGGTTTGGCCCATGGCATTCGGGGTGTGCGTGTAGGGGTTGGGGTGCGGGGTGTACCTTCAGTGATGGGCTCCTCATCGGAGGAGCGGTCTTCTGGGATGGTGTGTTGGGATGCTTCCCGTGGCAGTGTTGTGGTCGGGGTTGGGTTGCGTCGGGCAGATCGCATTCGTAGCCGTCGTTGCCGTGCTGCATCTTGGGCGGCGCGCATTTCCCGGCGGATTTGCTGTCGTGCCTCTGGATGTGTCTTGGTTTTGGCCTTTGCACGGCGTGACCATCGTTGGCGGCGGATGCGTGTGCGTGTGGGGTGTGCTGGGGTGGGGGCGGGCTGTGAGGTGGGTGGTGTTACTGTTGTCCGGCACTTGCTGCCGGAGGATCGGGCTTATTCCTTTTGGGTCCAATGGCTTCGTGTGCCTGGTCTTTGGATTCGTAGAGGTCACCTTCGGGTACCCAGCGGATTATCTTCGTGTCTGTGTCCTCGGTGCATAGCACTGCCACTCCGTTGACATCCTTCCTGGATGATAGGTCGACGCGCACTAGATGTGCTTCCAATTTTCGTGATGCTCCTCTGACATTTGCCCACTTCGTCTGGACCTCGGCTCCCGTATCACCCCTCAGTGTTTTGGCTGCCTCCGAGGCGGTTCGTTTCTCCAACACTTGTGCTCGCATGTGGGTGTCACCCTCATCTGGTGTGGGTTCACGGTCTTCGGGGTCTTCCTGTGTGCCATGGATGAGTGCGGCTTCAGATTCATCAAGTGTGACATCCGGCGGCGCTTCCGGCACCGCAAGGCTTTGTTGTTTAAGCAGTTGCTCAAAACATTTTGCGTTGAAGGCTTGGTGCGCGTTGTACTGTAACTTGAATGTTCCCACGCTTTTTTGGATGGATTTGGTGGTGGACTCCAAATTTGTGACACGCCCGGAGAGTGTATCGACTCGTCCTTGGAGTTCTTTCGTAGCCCGTGTTGTTGTTGCTGGGATCGGTTCCGGTGGGCCCATGGTTGGATTTTTCGTGTGTTCTCGCGTGGCCACGTTGGTGGTCTTCTTGGGCGCGGGTTCCGCCTTCTCCTTTTCCTTTTCTTTGTTCTTCTCCTTCGTTCGTGTGGCACCTTCGGATCTTGGTTGGTCCACGTCAGTGTGTGTGGGCGCGGATGTTCTTTTCAAAGTCATGGCATCTCCGTCGGCATCAATAAGTCCTTCGCCGTTCCACATTGCGGTCTTGGCGTCCTCTCCATTGTGAAATACAAGTAGGAGTTCTGATCCTTGGACTTCTATGTCGGGCTCCGTATCGGTGTTGAGTTGGTCCACGATGTACTCGATGTGGGCCGGGGTCCACTTGTATCGTTCATGTGTCTGCACAAGAATGTGGTGGCGTTCCGGTGTTTCCTCGTCCCCGCCATCGTGTGAATTGCGGTCTTGACGCTCGTGTGGTGTCGTTGGGCGTTCCGATTTTGGTGGTAGTAGCATTATGTCTTCGAAGATTAGGCCCTCGTCCCTCGCTTTTCTCCACCTTGAGAGATTGGTCAATACTCTTTGGAGATTTCTTTTCCGCCCGGTGATTTTGGTACAGTCCCACGACCTATGCCCGCGCTGCCCACAGTTGAAGCAGATCTCGTCTCTCACGATGTTGCCGTCTGCATCTACGTCCTCGCAATCATGTCTCTCGGGACAGTCCCAAGCTGTATGATTTTTGCCGCAGATGATGCACTCGAGTTTTCTTTCGCCGTCGTCCCATCGCTTGCGATTGCCCTTTCCTTTTCCACCACGCTTCGGGTCGGCGGTGTTGGTTTTGCGTCGGTTCTTGGGGCAGTTGATGGTGGTATGCGTTCCCATGGTGTTGCATGATCGGCAGTAGTGTTTCGGCGGCATCGTTGAAGAGCTTGAGTTTGAGGTTGGTTTCGGGTCGGGGCGTATTTGTGGCGTACTTGGCTTGAGTGTTGGCTTGATACACGGCTTGTTGGTACGTAGTACGAGGCTTCGTAGTACGCGTAATTTTACGATGTCCCTTTTGCGGCTCGGGGACAAAGACGTTAGTAGAGGATGATTCTTGCAACGAGCAAACAGGCAATGCTCTTCAATGGATCAATTCATTCCAGAAAGCTAAGTGCAACACAAGCATGATCAATGTTATTGTTTTTCCTTGGGTGCCCACGTGGGCGCACATGTGTATGCATGCATGCTTTTTGGTTACTCCAAGCCGGCGCTTTTTCGCTTTGCGTGTGATATCCATATGTGGTCACATACGTTCAAGAATCGTTCAAGATATTTATATAGCTGACGACAAGGGCAGGGTGTCCGGGGTTCTCCCCGCCCTTGTGGCATTAAACATTCGCAATAGTTGTCTGGTGCGTTCCTGGTGTGGCGTGTTCCTGGTGTGCTGCAGCAGGTGCAGCTTGAACTTGTTCTCCCACCAGGACCGGGGGTACCCCTTCGCTGTCAGTTCCCTGTGCACTGTGGTGGCATTGTCTGCAAACAGGTCACCTGTGCTGGAGTACTGTACACATTTTTTGGCAAGTGCAGGGATGAGGGATTGTAGGGTTGCTCTGGCATTAGGTGAGTGTGCATCTGGGTACCTGATGAGTTGTTGGCCTGGGCTGAGGGTCTGTTGGTCCTGCAGTTTATTTTTCAGTGAGATGTCTATGTGCCCTGAAAGCGGGTGTGTGTGCAGTACGGCCTCAAGGGTGGGTAGGTGGGTGCCCACGCCCTCCTCCTGCAGCTTCAGGGTATATAACTTCTCAAAGAATGATTGGACTGCACTTAGGTGCTGTAGTGCAAAGCCCTGTCCCACCAGGTTGTCCCTGAAGCGGAACGGTCGGGTGGGTACCATATGTACAGGGAAATGTTGGTTGATCAGAGATTTCTGTGCTGTCCATGGTTTTGAGTAAAACCTGTGCTCCTGTACCATGGTGAAAATACTGGACAAATACTGGACAACAACGCCTTCTTAGCTCCATGCTGGTGAGAGCAAGAATAAATTCCCCCCAAAAGACAAGGGACTGTTCACATGTTGGTGGGTGGGCACCTGCTTTGTATTCGTCCAATGCTGTGACAACTTGCCACCCTTTCACCTTGGCCAATGACAATCGGTCGGCGTTGGGATGCGACAACACCTAACAAGCGGCCGCACAACAAGATCAACAAGCAATAGGAGGAACATGACAAGACGGGTATTGGCGGTTGCGTTGTGTTGGAGTGAATTCGTGGATAGATAATCGTTCGTCACATCATGACACCTGCTTGACGACGACCACACTTGCCAACTTTCTTGGTCCGTCATAAGACGTCTCATCACCAAACATGTCATCAACCATGGACGACACAAAATATATTCCTAAGGCAACATGCACAAAGCACGCCACACAGTGCAACAAAGAGAAGGCCGTAACAACACGATAAAAACAATAGACACCGAGGGAGAATGAGGGAGCAACTATCTTTGTGTCCACACGCCCCCATCTTTGTGAGGGATATGTAAGACAAACGCAAGACATGACCTCATGAGACGGAGAGTGCACAAGGCGCCCAAGGGACTTGTGAGGAACAAACCATGTATGTAGTGATTAACGGAGAACGAATCGAACGTGTGTGACAAGTGTAGTGATCACAAAAGCAACTCACACGAGACAAGGAGCCGGGCAGCTTGAGAGGATGCTTCACTTTTCTGCACCTCTTGAGTAGTATGTCGTGTGAGTGATTGACGATGTTCGTGTGATTTGACTGAATTAAGTTTGACAACTAGATGGGTGCGCTAGGAGTCTGGATGGGCATGTGTCTGCGCACCGTGTGGTTTGTGCATGTTGCTATGTTGTCTATGATGGCGCTGGAATAGTTGGTGCATGTTTCGCCCATTAGGCTCCGTATGATGGACGATCTAGATGCGGTTGTGAGAATGGTGTGATGCCGGATGATCTCCTTGACTGGACTTGGTGATGCTTGGTACATGTGTGTGGTACATTTTGGTCATCAAGACACGAAAATCCTGCAGCACCGCCACGATGGAAACCATGCAAACGACAGCCTTTCAAGACCACAACTCAAATTAAAATCCTACAACACCACCACGATGGAAACTATCGGGAAGCTGTCTTTGGAAACGATCTAAATAGGGGTCAGCCAATGATTAACCGATCGATTGCCAAAAATAGGCAAGGTCAGTAGACCGCATGCTCGCTGCTTTGCCCCCCCCTCCGGCAATGCCCCTGACCCAAGGGAGGCTGCTTCTTGTCTCCCTTGTGTCTTGTGCATTGCCTTCCCTTCGTCCCCTGTTGTCCTTCGGGAGACTTCGACTCCGGCCACTTGTTGCTCCGCCTTGTCTCCTCTTTTTCCCCGTCTCGTTTGCTAGTGGGAATAGGATGGCAACACAACTGAGCCCACGAACGAATAGGCGCACTGCCGTGTTATGGTTTTCTAGCATGGAAGCACCTAGCCCGAGACAGCAAATATCCCCGCACCCTTCTTATTCCTCCCCTTCGCCTTCTCCTCGTCCCCCCGCTTGTTCATTGAAGGGAGTAATCCGTAATGTAGCATGGCGTTTTGTGATGTTCACAATTGAGCAACAAGCTCATGTTGAAATCTTGAGGAATGTGCTTCAAGCCAACGGATCAATGGTTCAACACATACACAATTCCCGCGGAAGGCCCGAGGCCCTCGAAGCTTGGAGTTCCCCTTGAAGCCCACTTAGATGCCATCGAGAAACTTCTCATGGAGCGGATCATTTCTGTCCGGGTTTGTTTGTCCAGCAATGCACATGTGGGTGATTCATGTCCAAATGTTTGCTAAAGGGATAGGTGGCCAAGTACATGCGAAATTTCGCACTACTTGATTTGTTGAGCACGTGGTGCGAATTCATGTGTTCTCAGGCAAACCGGAGCGAGTTGCGGTTGTTATTATCCTCGTCAATGGTGAAGTTGCCCATTACTGATGCTTCGAAGCTCGCAAAATTCCAAGCATTGATGGTTCCCAACCACCGTCACATTGATGAGGAATTTGTGGAACACATGTTGCGGCTGATTGCAAAGAAGCAGGCATGGCTATTATTCCTGATTTTACATCCTACTCAGTTCTCTTGGCTTACCCGCTCCCTGCAACCTTTGTGTGTCAGCATTCCATGCGATTGGGCTAATCTTGTGTTGTCACTTGGTGACTATTAGTTCAGACACGACGCAAAGTCAATCAAGCACATAGGAGGGCACCCAACCCGAGAGAAAAGAAAGCCAAAGAGGCGAGCAATCACTTTCTGCGGGCACAACGAGGTAATGAGGGTAGAGCGTCAAGCAACATGCCGGCCACCAAACTGCTCAGAGAACCCAAGCGACGACCCTTGTTTGGCCTCAAAGTCATTTCCACTATGGGCACTAACACTTGGAATCCTTTGTATGTTCCCTTTAATCCGAAGATTGGGCCTTGTAGAGGGAGCACATGTCCCTCGATGAGCACATGGGTCCCATATCAAAAATGTGAGTGTGATTTGAGGCTTTATCCATTCGTAACTTTTAAATTTTGTTTGCCCCATATGTAAAATGGATTTTTTAGTTGCCGATATCCTTGCGTGATGTGCACGACAATGATGAATTGGAGGTTGATGGAGTTAGCATAACCATTCACCGCACAGAATTGCTCGCCGGTGCACATCAAAACTTGCACTAGCCATAGAACAACCTCGGAGTCAACAATGGTCAACTCAGCGAGAAAAATCTTTCCACTACATATTTGTTCCCATCTAACATTTATCGGCCTGAAAACTCGGCCGACAAATGTTAGATGGGTACAATTATCTAAAAGTGTTAGATAGGGAGGCGAGTTTTCAGGCCGATAAATGTTAGATGGACCGCGAGATTATCGTCTTGAAAACTCGCCTCCATCTCACAGCTTTGATGACATTCTTTCCCCTTTCGGGAGAAAACTTCTAAATGGTCTCTATTCTGCCCTGTGTTGCCCCATCCCATGCCGTTGATACAACCACGCAAACTCACCTCCAAAGGCCACTAATTGCTCCGTTGGTGCCCAGATGCCAAACTTGGGGCACGTCGTCACATTTCTTCTCTTGCCTTTATTCGGTGCGTGCACCCTCCATGAATAGGCCCCAGAACCATCAAACCGCACAATGGCAAAGTACAAGGCTTTCCACTAACAATCATAGAGCCACGGGGCCGTTAGCACTCAAAACTAAACAAGGGTGGAAGGGTTTGGTGAAACAATTTCTGCAAGAATTGGCTCTGTATAAGAGCATGCAAAATATTCAAGAGGACATCTAGCACATGAGCATGTGTGTATCAATATTGTAACAGGGGCGGGGTAGTTGACAATTCAGCCGAAGCATGCGAGCACAACCCCTTAGCATGCTCTGTGGGGACCAATGCAAGGAATGGTGGTTGCAAATAAGCTACATTTCATTTGCCTTTACCTTGACATTGTTATCTACTTGGCTTATCCCCATCAAGGCTTATCTACGTCAGACCTAGGTCTTTCTCTATCTAGCCTAGGCCTTTCTCCCTAGCCTCGCCTTACCCACTTGGGCTTCCCAAGTGCAAGTGGTAGTTGCCCGTCACCAAACATGTGGAGCCGCGGCATGCCCAAGTGCAACACATGTTTGTCATGGACAGTGACAGATGGGGATTGCACTCACGGTGAAAGTGACCGTTACGGGTAGGGTGACAGGGGCAATTTGTTGCAAACTACAATGCCTGTTTCACCGAGAGTGAAGTTGTGGGTAATCCGTGTGGCATTCAGAATCTCGCGTTGGTGCAAACGTGCTTGGGTTTCCTTGTTCCTTCCACATCAACAACTACTTCAGCAACCACATCTTCATCACTATCTATCTAACTAGCCCCTAATCCATGCTCCAGTGGAGCATTCAGCAATACACAAGGCTGTTGTGGAGCAAAGATGGGGAAGTGGGCTAGCACTAGCTTAGTACTGTTTGGGTGAGGCTCATGTCTTTGTGACGTATACTTCTTTGCTTATCTCCATCTAGCCTAGGCTGATTTCGATTTAGCGTGGGCTTATCTGTCCAGCTTGGGCTTATCTCCGTGTAGCCTGTGTGTGTCCGTCGAGCAAAGACTAGATGGGTGTCGCCTAGGCTTATTTCCATTGGACCCAGGCTTATCTTCTTCTGGCCTCGGCTTAACTCTGTGCTAAACCGCAACTTATCTCCGTGTCGCCTCAACTCATCTCTTTGCCTAACCTGGGCTTGTCTTTGTGCAGCCTTGGTCGAGCTGTGTCTAGCTTGATGTTATCTGTGTGTGGTCTTGGTTGATCTCCGGCTTGCCCAGGCTTACCTTTGTCTTGCGGGGGCTTATCTCCGTTCAGTGTTTCAGGTTGGTGACAACCCTGTTGTTGGGGCTCCATTGTTTTGTGGCACTGTGGAGCCTTTGCGTGTGTGCTTGTTGTGATTGACTTGTAGTCTAGCCCGGATTCATCTTTGTCCTCTACCTTGACCTTCTTGCTGTCCAGCTTGTGCTTATCTATGTCAAGCGTGGCCCATGCTTGTCTTTGGCTTATGCTTGTCTTCATGTGGCCTGCACTTCTTGCAGACCAAATGGAGATAAGCGTGGGTGTGATGTAGATTAGCTCGGACAGTGTGAGGAAATGACAAGTAAGTGGTCTTGTGACGATGAGGTAGGGTGGGCATTTGCCTAGTAAGATTGGAAAAGTTACTCTTCAAGGACAGTGTGTATTGTTGTATTATCCAAAGCTACACATTTTTGTAAAAGCAACAACACTACTTGAAAAGTAGGTCGCGGAGTGAGCATCCGACCTAGGGTGCGAGTGGTGCCACTATTTTGGGTTTTGTGGCAAGCGCAAAAGTGGTATTATTAACTCCGATCTCTATGGACTGATGATGTCGGTTTTTGTTTTTCTGGCTGTTCGGAGGTAGGACGCTTGTGGCTATGATGATAATCCGGGCTTACCGAGGAGAATTGCTTCAAAAGATATGTGAGGTGCCAACAATGCATGTTTTCAGATTGTACGCAAAGAGCCATCTGAGCGAGTAGCACCATGAGCAGTGTCCAACCTTGCTATCCCACATTTCATGCTCTACAGGCTCAAACAGCCTCAACAGCATGGGCCACATCCGGTGGTGGGCTCAAGCACTTGAGGCAGAGAATGAACAGAGAATCTGCTACAGAATCTGTCATCATCTGTATCACCAAAGGTAAGACCAGATAATCCCAGAAGATTTGCAGCCCCCACGGTGGCTCTTGATGCTACCAATTGTACTATTGTCAAGTGTAATTCCAAATCAGTTGCATGGTCTCTGGCGGTTTCGGATGCGGGAGTTTTGGTGTGCATCATGGCAACAGGACCTCGCCGGTCCAGTTGTTGGAAGTGGGGGTTTAGCATTCAATGGTCTATGTCCTGTTTGACTTGTCTGAAGCCTCATTCCACAGGGGTGGCTGTCACTTGGTGACACAGAATGCTGGGAAAAATTGGGTGGCATGCTTGTCCCTTGTGCTTCGCCCAAGCCAAATTTTCGGCATATCGCCAGCGACACCCCTGTGCCCCAACCCAGGAAAGCATTGCTCCCCCTGTCTGTCAATTTGGCATGCGACTGCTGAATTGTGCCGGAACGCCGTTGTGTTACCATTCACGTGTGTGTGTGTGTGTGTGTGTGTTGGCAATTTTCATAGATATCTAGTGTTTGTGTGTCATAGGCCACCTCAGCCACGGGACGCCTCAGATGCAGTCAGATATTGGAGCTATTGAGTATGCCCGGAGGGCGCCAACCACTCTCCCATCGCCTATCAAAAAGTGTACAGGATTGCTGCATTCAGTACCCCCCATGGCTCCAGGATGTCGGTTTTGGGCCCATGCGCACCGGCATCCGTTGCCACTGCATACAGTTTCCCATTTGCTGTCTGCAGCCACAGCTGATTGGCCGACTTTTGAAGGGCAACGCCGAGGCGCTGCAGTACTTCTTCAAGGACCAAAAAATGGTGGAGAAATGGTTCGACGGGTTTGAGAAGTGTGCCAAGCATGGGGTCAACTCGAAACGGGGTGCGGCGGCTCTGCGACATTATCTCTTCACCAACCGTGAGGTATGCAGCCCCATTCTTTCGAGGTTGCCGATCCTAGTTTCAAGAGTAGGGAGTGGGGTTGGTTGAGTTGAGAGCAAGGAGCGGCCGGGTTCGACCCCATCAAGAGATCACTGGGCCTGGTCCACATTTGCGACGGCAGCCTAGGAACACGGGTTCCCAGTGCATGGTGCACACTCCTCCGTGCATGCACTCCACCATAGGGCTCTTAAAGCCATCGAAACGGAGGTGAGTTCAAGCAGTAGTGCACGCACATGACGTTCTCCGGTCACGTCGAAGGTCCATTTGGCCAAAGTCGACCTCAAGGTTGGATTGGGTCCTCAATCTTCAGCTTCCACTCCCCGTTAGTGGGACCCATGGAGTCGGTCAACAACCCACTCTGGATTGTGAGTGTTGTGCCAAGCCCTTGCTCAATATCCTGCGGAAAAGTTCCCAAGCCCCCCGTCACTCTGACCCTTCTGACGCTTGCGTGCGTTTTGTTCTGTGCAGACAGACTGGGACAAGATCTCGTGGAAAGGGCTTGGAGGGTTTGCCCCGCCATCAGTGGCCTCGCGACCGCAGCTGTTGACGCAGATGGACGCCCCTAAGACTGCCAGGGGACTCCTGCAAGACCCCAAATTCGTGGCTTCTCAGTCTTTTCAGGTGATGGCCTACTGCTTGGGATTTTACTTAAGGGGGGATATAACCACCAGCCAGCAGCGCACCATGGGGACAGATAAGTTTGCCCAGCGCAAGCGTGTGGCCATGACATCACGGTTTTCTCTGAAGACTCACGGAGTATTTCTCTGAAGGGTTGCAGCTAAAGACCACCAGACACAAGCAGTTTGAAAATTGGATCGTGCCACCACCGTTCCCCTTGATGTAGAGGTCACCCCGGAGGTTGGTCATTCAGAGCCACGAAGCAAAGCCGCTGCAGGTCTGTCTTGGGTGCATCATCAACCTTCTACAAAGGATTGTCTGCCACAGCCCAATGGTCTGTCGAATCCGAAGCCATTGTGCGGCAACTTGCTGCTGGGGCGTCTGGCAATAAGGGACATGCAGGCGATTCCTCCCGCTCTTTCAGACAGCCCAGTCACTGCTGCTCCAACAGCTATCTGTCCGCTGCTTATTGATTCTCACAAGCGTGCCTTCCGACTGTGCTTTCCCCATTCTACCCCATTCTACGCCATGTCCCTGGGCCTTGACGGGGTCGGTTCTTTTCTGTGGTGGTTCCGGCCAAACAACCTTCCCCCACTGTGCCTCTGGTCTTCCTGCGTCCTCTCATAAAGGAATGATGATGCGAGGGAATGCGGGGAGGTAGAAGAGGCACAGGGGGGGGGGGGGGTTGGCGTGTTGCCTTGGATTTTTTTTTTGTGTCTGCAGCTGGCGACACCTATTCGCCGATCGCCAGTCGCTGCCCTTGCCTTCCCTTTCCTTGAATGAAGGTCCACCAAGCTGCTGTTTGGTCCGCCGTTTCTGTTTCTCCATGGTGGCGGGTTGCGTCGACCAAAACATTAAGGATCCATACGGCTTTACCTTTCACCTCCATGAGGACACAGCAATGTTCATGGCGGAGTGTTTCCATCACACGTGTGGGTGAGTTGCGTAAACTCAGCACAATTGTCACCACTTCCTCCATTGGGAGGAAATTGTCAGAAATTCCTCCATGTATCACACTTTCACGCTTCAACAGGAGCGTCAACGGGGGTGCCCGGTCCAAGCCGCTAGACCATCCTCAACACCACCGGCACATGCTCAACTGTCTGCTACACGCCATACCCCCGGCGATGCAGTGCCACGGAGTTCTGGCGGGCACTCGCACTCTTGCTGCACCAGATCTTCGTATCTGGCTGTGCCACGTGACTCGCGGGGTAATTTGCAAGGCTTCTCTTTCGTAGGGGCAGTCCACGTCATGCGTGGGATGTGGGGGGTTTGGCATGTCGCCTTGGTTGGTTGTTCTCCGGGGGGCGGGGGGGGCACACACCCCTCAGGCCCACACTTTATGAGCGACCCATGCCAGGGCCTGTGGATAATTTTTCCTTTTTGGCAATGCTGGTGGGGACTCCCTCTGCAACCCCCTGGACCGGGATCCAAGCTCCGAGTCCACAAATCGGGATTCGCGGATTTTTTCCCCCACCCTCCTTTTGTTGCCATGCAAAGAGTTGCTGTCGGCCATTCTTTTCTGCAATTTTTTTCGGGGTAACTGGGGTGTCTCCAGAGCCCTCCTCTGCTGAGAGGCCCCCTGATCCACGCCCCTGCGTCCTCAGCATGCGGTCGCCGACGGCAGTATTGTGGCCCTCGACGAGGACTATTTTGTGACAGAGGTGCTTCATCAATTTCGGCACGAGCCCCTTCATGACAGCGAAGTGCTTGCAGTGCTCCAGGGGTTTGTGCGCAGCTCGAGTTTCTCGGATTTGGTGACGGAGCTCGTCCCCAAAATAAATGATGCGCAGCTGCTGAGCCTCGCAGACGGACTCTTGGACCATGACCAGAAGACAAATGTCTGCAGCGCCAGTTGGGAGGTTTGTCCACCGGACGGTGCTTACTATCATTTGTGTTGGGGCAGATGTTTGCTTAAGCTCGGGGGATGACGAGGTCACGGCCCCTGTTGAGTGGCTTAGAGAGCCAAGCTCCTCAGTGTTGTCAGTTTCCTTCTGGGGAAACTTGTGGTTTGGCCAACCCAGTCAGCCAAGGCCCCAAAATGACCCCTTCCCCCC
>OZ038390.1:42626291-42852278 GCA_964036045.1 Eutreptiella sp. 'Long Island Sound 2002'
AAAATCTGCGTACCAACAACGCGACGGAACACTTTAACCGTGCTGCCAACCACACCAGATGCTGCGTCACAACCGACATGATAGTCAAAAAAATCCCACCCTTAAATCTAAGGTCAGGACCAGTGCCCACCACACCACCGATGAGCCCCGGCACAGAAATTCCCACCTCCCGCTCCCCCTCATCATCCAAGACTCGGCTAGCCCCCCCTCCTGTCAGAATTACTGGGTACAGTCCTGGATCGCTTTCTTCTCGGCCCGGTATCTCCGTCACTCTGGCGTCCACGCCGCTCAGCTCTCGCCACCCCGTCGGCAGCCGAGCCCCTCTCCAAATTCTGCGCCAACGCCACCTGCGGGCGACCCTGCCGTCTTGGTGGTACTGAAAGGGCTCTGCCACCCACCGACCTTTTGACTCCACGTCCTCCTCTGCCAGTCGCATTCGCCGACCGCCAAGGCCCGGCTGTAGGCTGCGCCGTTGATCGTCCCGAGGGCGGCGCTGTGAATTTGAACTCAAGTCCACGGGACGTGGAAGATCGCCTCTCCTGCCGCCCAGCTCCACCTGCATGTCGTTCTCCACTCCCCGCGGGCACCGACGGACCGGGATCACTCCCCGGACGCCCGCCGTCGCCTCCACGGCCCACCGACGATCCTGATCGCTCACTCCTTCTCGTGCCTGCCTGCAGAACAACTCGCGCATCCTGCCGCAAACCCGGCCGTGGACCAACGTCCTCATCTGCGGACACGCCGGAGTCGGACTCGTCCGAAGAACTCCCCAAGTCTGCCGCATCAGACCTAGGCTCGCCTGCAAACCGCTTGCCCCGCGCCATACTTGGAGCCGCCCGTCGCCTCTCGCCTCGTGCCCAGACCGGCTTGTTCTTCTGCTTGCTCCTGTCATCGAACATGATGTCACCCCATACTCCTTCCGGATCAACGAACATCGCCCTAGGCTCCATGTCCCAAACCTGCGGTAGACAGAGAGGTGACACAACATCCTCATCTCTGTACCCCAATGCATAGGCCATAGCCGTGGCCGTCGCAGCCCATCGACCCCACCACTTAAAATGCGGTAAGGACGGACCACGCTTCCAACAAGCCGCAGCCCCACCGCGTCTGAAACAGTGCCAACGATGTCCTGCCCACGTGGTGCCGTACACGATGTCTGTGAGGGTCTTCTCCAAAAAGGCGGCCCCCGTAGGAAACAACAAATCATCTCGTTCACACCCACGTTCCACAGCCCATTCATAGATCCACTCCACAAACGGCCGCAACCACTTAGGCACAGGGCGCCGCTGCCAACCCTCATCTCCAGTTTTGCTGTTCCAAAAAACAACATAGCCACTGCCACGCACATCGCCAACCCGCACACTCGCCGCCTCTGCAACTCGTAAAAAACAAACATAAGAAACCAAAGCCATGACCACCACCGCCCGTTCATCGTTCGAAACCGCCTTCTCCACAAGATGCCGCAACAATACAGGACTAGCATACTCCTGCACTCCCGCTTGAGCCCCAGCCTTTGCCATTCTCCAATGAATGGGTTGAACCACCCCCGAAACCAGTTGCAAATCCTCGCACGCTCGCACGGCAGAGATAATACCTCTTGCTGCACTTGCACTACCCCCATGTTGGACATGGCGGGCCAATTTTCGAGACAATACCTCTGGCAAATTGCCTTCCTCTCCGATCTCATCTTCAATGTCCGCCAGCCTTCGCAAGTGGGATAGATACCCCGCCGTTGTTGAAGGTTTCTATCCCCGAATCGCAACACCCACAACGCTAGTGGGTTCCTCTTCGCGTCGGCTCGACTCAAATTCCATCGCCATCCGACGGAATGTCGGCCTCTCCGCCCCGGGCGGATAAATTCCCGCGACGGCATCTGGGTACCGCCACGGATTGGCTCGTCAGGACCACAAAGGGCATCGGAAACACCAATGACGGAGATTTTCCGTCTTCCCAGCCGCCGCACACCTCCTGCAATCCTCACCCGGTTGCGCATCCACCGGGATCCAATCTCCGGCCTTTGACAACCAATAGGCTACCCCATCGCGCTTTTTGAACTGGATACTCTTGTATCTCCACGAATCGCCACCGGCCGCCATCGAATCTTCAAACGACTCCGACTTTCCCTTAGGTCCCGACTTCTCACCTGCGGAGTATCTCTTCAAGTAGGCTGTGTGAGCAACAATCAAAATCTTCCACATCCCATATGCCAACGCATCCCCAACACTTAATTGTTGTCCCTGCTTGCCGCCCACATCCGATGGTCTCGTTGGATTCGGCACGGATGTCACATACTTCTTGAGCACCTCGGATGCGTCCTTCATCCAAACCGTAATTCGGTCCTTCTTCAAAAATCTCTCTATCTCCTCCAACCCTGCGTGCGCGCTACAGGGTATTGCCGCGCGATGGCTCAGTGCGCACTACAAAACTATAGCGCGCGCTATAGATGGGGGTCTTGGGTGTGTAACCACATGTCCTAAAAAGCAGGGCAAAAACGCCTATTTTTCTAAAGTTTCAGATGCTTCCGGCACCGCAAGTGACGCTGTCAATGTCAGGAAAGATTGCAAACATTTTGGGCCCCCACTATGGGTGGTCCTTGTGGAAGAACGAGGACCTTTTGGCGGACCTAGTTGAGTTTTTTTGCTCAGGGTCTGCCGTCCAACGGTCTTTGTGGGCCAGGTTGGAAAAAAGGGTCCCCGTGTCTGAAGCAGAGAAGAAGCGTCGCAGGACCGAGGCTGCCAACGCCTTCACACCCCTGTCGGTGGTGGACTTGGTCCTGCTCCTGAAGATTCCAAGAAGAAGGTATTATTGCGCGCGCTTTGCATGTGAGATCGCGCGCACTTCCGCTCATAGCAGGCACTTTGTTGACTTCTGCGCGCGCTACGTCCTCATGTTGCGCGCGCTATTTTACTCAGGTACAAAGATTTGATTACTTGGACGAGAAGTAAGGTCCCCACACACCTTTTTTCTCTCCCGTCCTATGCTAGTTTCGCCACAAAATGGAACCAGCTTGCAAGTAGGCAGCATTTAGAGGTTGCCGTGCACACAGATGGGGTCACAGTCTTTTCTCGGTGGCCCCTAAAGCACTTTTTTGACTATATATTTTCCTTTGATTCGATTGTTTCTAACCTCCAATACCCCAGGGAGTGCCAAGGAGAGCTGTGGATCATTGTGAGGGGGGATGCGTTGCCTTGTGGGGGGGAATCGTGGTGCCAGATGTCCATTTCCTTTGCCAACCATGGTCACTTGGCAAGGACGTTGTCCTACCACTGGACTGTTAACGTCGCCCTTTGTGGTGAGAAGTCCACCTCTGTGTTGTCCCACGTCTAGGCTAACAATCTTGCTTTTCTCCAGAGTGCCATTGACAGTGGTGTGGTTCCCATCCGGGGTGCATCCAGACGCTGCAGGATGTTCTGCGGTGGGGATAGCCCTTGGCTGCGTCGGTTGTCGGGTGTCACTACACATTGGATGGCAGGTAGTCTCTTCACTTACATGACGTGGTGCAAGTCCAGTGCAACGTGGTTGCAACAGGATGTGGATAGAACCACCGAGCGAGATGAGCAGTTGCTAGGGCTTATTGCACCTGGGGCCAAGTGCAGGCCCATGGAAATATTTGGTGTTGTCCAGAGCAGGTTGTTGAAGGTGCCTCTGAGGCGGCGTCACCTTATACCATGTGTTCTGCACCTTCTGATTTTTGTAGGGAGCCTAGGAATGTTTTCGGGGGATCTTTTGGAAGGGAGCAACAGGGTGCTGAAGGACATTTGGTCCTCCTTTTGTGTCACAGGTGGGGGGGCAGGAAGCCTGGTGTCGCGCCGCATTAAGATGCTCAGGCAGGTTAATGAGCGTCTGTTCCTGTACTTTGAAGTACCAAGGTGGAATGGGAGCTCCACAAGCAACCTGTGCAATGCACAAAAATTGGCTGACGACGTTCGGGCATATTTTGCGGATGAGGAACTGTGGTAGCGCGCGCTATTTGTGTTTTAGCGCGCGCTACATGCTATCTAGTGCGCGCAATGTCCACTATCGCGCGCGCTATGCTGTTTTCAAGCGCGGAAACCCTTGAAATCGCGATATACCTGTATGACCTGTACCTTTAAATATATATATATATATATATATATTTATATATATATATGTATATATATTTATATATTCCTTTGTCTACAGAAGCGCCATTTTTGGGCCTCCGCTCCCGCTTCCGCTCCGTACGTTATCCCCGTAAGCTAGGAGAACGCGCACAACGACAACAACACTCCGTAACGCTCCGGAACGCAGATAACGCGGAGAACGCGGAAAACGCTTCCAGAAGCACGACCAGAAGCAGAAAACCGGAACGCGGATAACGCGGATAACGCGGAACACGCTTCCAGAAGCACGACCAGAAGCAGAAAACCGGAACGCGGATAACGCGGATAACGCGGAAAACGAGGGAACCGCTTCCAGAAGCACCACCGGAAGCACAGAAGCGGAACGTAGAAAACGCGGCCAACAAACGAACCCCATACGACGCTAAGAACGGTGGAAGCAAAGCGGGAGGCAACATGCAAAGTGCTTTTCTCCTTGAAAGTGGCTGAACCGCATAAAAACTCATGCGCGAGTGCGGCGGGCTACCTCAAAAACTCCCAGAAGCGCTGTAAAAACAAGGGTGTTTTTCCCGACCCCTAGAAGCGCCCATTTCGTCATCTACGTCGTAGACAAAGGAATATATATAGGCCCTTGGGGTGCTTTAGACTGTCATGGATGGAGAGTATCAATCGCTCAATCTAGTCCTGCCATTTGGTTTGCCCCCCCCACCCCACCCCTGTACAGAGGTCCATTTTGCAAGCATACCAGCCCATATTGTCCGGAATTTTTGAAGTGTTGCTGACCCCCCATTCTTTGGCGTGCCACCGTAATGCGCAGTGGGCCTCTCGTGCCACCCAAAGGAGTTGGCCAAGCGGCTCTGTGAGTGAATGGAACTCACGGCCAGGTTGGGCCATGTCCTTCACATTCAGAGGGCCTGTGCTGTGATCATCCGGGTTGTCCACCGACCCCAGGGACTTGGTGAGGCCCCAATATTTATTCAAGAAGTCAAAACTAACACAATAAAATTTGCATTCCGAAAGAGCATGTCTTATAGTTTCTTTTTTTTCCACAGAGGGGGCAGTCGGTGGTGCCTATGGGTGTAAAAATGCGATCATGTACCATGACAAAAAAAAGAACACAGCATGAGCAGCTCAAAACAAGAGAGACATATCAACAACCAAAGAACGCAAATAGCACAAAAGACAAGGTTACCTTGAAAAATCAAATTCACTCACAAAAAACATCAGCGATCAAGCGACAGATCACACGAGCAGGACAGAGACACCAGAGTCCACAATGAATGACCATCACAACACACACCGAAATTCAAAGCATCACACACACAAACAAAGGCAACTAACGACAAGCAGTCTACTTACAGAATGCAACATCACAGAGCAACTGACAGCTGCATCACAACAGCGACAAAAAAAACTCAATCATACAATAAACAACTGAAGAGACAACAAAAGCACAGATGAATCAGCATTGACCAAACATACCAACACAGCAAACAAAACACTCATCTTTTGTTGCGCATATTGGTGTCTGTGATAGGTGTTGCATAGTGATTTCTGTGACTTGGGCATATGGTTCATGCGATCTTGCCGAGGAACAGCACTGTGGAAACAGGTGCAGGTGGATGCAAAACGGCTTGTGGATGCATTCGGTGGATGCACGTCATGGACGTTTCGTGCGCAGCGGTATAAGCGGGGATGCAAAATGGCGTGTGGATGCAAAACCCGGATGCACGTTCTAAACGTATTATACGTCTCGTGCGCATGTGAACTACCTGCATAGGCATCAGCGTCTCCAAAGGCGGCGTTTGTCTTGTGCATGTTCTGCAGCAGCATTCTTGCCGTCGGGAACGCCTTGCAGTGGTCTGCCCGCAGCCCAAACAACTCCATCAACTGGTCCTGTGCCCCGCCTGTCACCAAAGTCGTGGAGAGCCCAATTTCCCGACGTTTGAATCCTGCTGTCTGCGGATCCAGCCCATCGTGGCACCTCTTGTAATGCGCCTTGAGCCTTGCTGGGGTGATACCAGTCTTCTTGATCAGCTGCTCGCCACACGCCGCCATCTTCTCCACGTTCCCTTGCGACTGCGCTCGTTGCTCTGATCGCGTGGGCTTTGTGGTGATGCTCTTTGCGGTGCCTGCCAGTTGAATGTGCACCTTCGGACCTTTTCCATTTGCCTTCTCTGGGTTCTTGATGGCCTTGTCCTTGTCCCTGCCCTTGTCGTTTGTGTCCTTCTTCGGCTTGGAGAGAGACTGCGCCAAAGGAACGTCCTCGTCAGGGTCGTCCACAAGTTCGTCATCGTTGTCCCCAGCAGCGGCATCCCCAACCGTCCCATGGGCGAAAAGGGCAGCGTCGTCGTCATCTTCGTCGTCAGCGTCCTCTTCCTCCTTGTCCTGCTCATCCTCCTCTTCCTCGTCTTCCACGCTTGGTGGATCGTCGTTTTTGTAAAGTGCCCACAACTTGCTAATGCTTGAATACTTGTAAGTCTTCTCCCCACAATTTCTCGTCGTGCCTGCCATAATCCTGTCGCGATTCTCCGTCACACTGTATGATTTCGGTTTTGTCAACACCAGTTCGTTCTTGGCAGGCCTGTTCTTGTCCACCCATCCGCAGATAAAGCCGTTGCGGCTACGGGGCTTCTGCAAAAGGTGGATGCGCATAGTGCTGGGTGGATGCACAACTGCTCGGAGCGACCGGTACAAACGGTGCAAACAAGGATGCAGAATGGCGTGTGGATGCAAATAGTGGATGCACGTTTTGTACGCAACGAACTCACTGTTGTCAAGACGTAGAAACGGTGAATGCAAAAGGGCGGGTGGATGCAAAAGGCGGATGCACGTTGGCAACGTTGTGTGCGCCCAAAAACAGATACCGAGAGAACAACAGTGTGACCGGGCTTCACAATTTAGGGATCCGCTGGGAACAAGGAGCAGTCGTCTTGGCGCCAGTCTGGGGGAATGGGCGGCACCCATACGGCCATTTGAGGAGGCATGGAACAAAGGGGCTGGTACGAGAGACAAGGGAGCCCGTCCGGACGTTGCCAACGTCTGCGGGAATGCAAAACGGCGTGTGGATGCAAAACGCGGATGCATGATGAACGTGAAATACGTGCGGAACGCTCCTAGGGTGGATGCAAAATTGAAAAATACAAAAAGCATCAAAATGGGTCCAAATTGAGTTGCAACCATCAAATCCATTATTGTGGACACTCACATTACCTTCACCTACCTAGAAAGCAATGGCATACAGGCAAAACAAAAAAACCTCCAGATGGATGCAAGGTGGATGCGCGACCCACGTATTCAGCCAAAGGAATATCCCTGCCTGCATGAAACACTGCGCACACAATGCCATTCCGGTTTCACAATATCCAGAGAATGTATCACGTGTAGCCACCCTGTGTTTAGCAAAATTGTACCCCCCATCCTGGTGGCGACCAATGGTGCTGCGACACGCGGACCGCATCGGGAAACTGAAAGAAGCGGTCCAAGGGTTGGCGGGCAGCTGCAATTTTGGTGTTTAACCGAGGTAAATATGTGCTTGATATAACCCTTGCACATACGTATAAGCTGTTGCATGTTGCATTACACCCACGGATGATGAGTAAACGTGTCAACCAAGAGGTAGGACGACCAATGGCAAGATCAGTGGTAAACAATTCCTTTACGGAGTGCCCAGACCCCGAACACTGATGGTCTGTGCAGAGTGCAGTTTTGTGCCCTGCGCGTTCATTGGAGCTTGCACGCTGGATGTCACTCCCGTTGTCTGCAGAAAGGCCTGTGCCTAGTGTCCCGATTTCTTTGCTTTGCATTTGCTTTGTTCGTGAGTTCGGAGTGAATTTGGAGTAAGGAAGCTGGGACCGACACCAGCCGAAGCAGACGACGGAAAAAGGAATAAAACTTTTGAGATCAGAAGTACTTTTGTCAAAGAGGACAATCGTAAGTACTATGTCGAAGAAGATGTTTATGAAGCTAATCCAGAAGATGATGGAGGAAGACGATGATGAAATGCCGCCGCTCGAAGCCATCCCTTCCGACGGTGATGAGCCTGAGCGTGACAGTGCGAAGAGGAAGGAACATCGTACGAAGGGGAAAGAGCGCACGGAAACGACACCAACACCTAGCGCAAGTGGGTCCGCAGCGCGCAGCGAGCCCAGCGCCAGTGGAAATCGTGATCCAAGTACGCCCCCGCCTATTGGAACGCAGAAGATCTGGTGTGACCAGTGCGGTTTCACCGACCACGACACTGTGGAGCATGACCAAGCCATGCAAAAGTGCAAGCTTGAGAAGCAAGGTCGGAACAGTGGGAACCTCCCTTTTGATCCTGCATGGCTAACATGCGACTCGTGCGGAAAAACCGGGCACTCGTTCAAGGTGTGTGACCATTTCGATGCCCGACGTGTTGCACAGTCCATTGAGTTGCGGGAAAAGCGAAAAGCAGCGCGAGAGGGCAACGTTGAAGAAGTGAACGCCATTCTGAGAGCGCGAGGCCTGGACGTCGCGAATATGGGTCACAACAAATTCCGTGAACGGAAAGACTCATCGTCCCTTTCGCCCTCGTCGTCTCGGAGTTCACCAGTTCGGAGTGAACCAGCCAACGCACGCAGCCCACCACCTCAGACGGATACCCAGCGCTCCCCACCGGCTGCAGGCTCACAGCGCCCACGTGCCCCTGAGCGAGAGGGGGGTAAAGATTCTGATACCCAGCTCTTGATCACCCTCATGAAGGCACTGCAACAATGCCTTAGCGATGGCAAGGACAAAACCCTCAAGGGAGACGAGAAGCAGAGCCCAGCCCAGAGCTCCAAGAAGAGCCCGACCCAGGAGGACAAGGAAGCGGACCGACGAAGTATGCCCCCTCCTGCCCCCGTGCAAAAACCCAAAGCTGCCTCCCGCTCCACAGCGTCGGGCCACGCGGGTCCAGAGGACCTCACGAATGTGACCCCATCGGACCCCAAGAAGCGTACCCGCGACAGTAGAACACCCACAACCGCTCCTCTCCTGGCGACGCCCTCACCAGCCCCTAAACGCCAAAATGTTGATGAAGACTCTGGCGATGGGATCCTTCAACAGCCGGTGTTCGACGTTGACGGTGACGATGTAGCGCGGAACAAGGCGGCCCAGCAGGCGAAAAGGAACTCCACGGGAAGTGGGTCCAGGTCAGACCCGCTGGACCTGTTCGAGTTCCTGGACCAAGCGGAGAAAAATTCGACGTTGACAGCTGATTCCCCGTATAACCTAGGCCAGCTCCTCTTCCTCGAAGTCCGCCGCGCCCAGTTCTTCAGGGAGCTCGAAGACGGAGGACAAAGGAAAAGGCCGCGCCTCTGACCCGCCCCCGCCCTCAAATACTGCGGAACTAGAATTGTTGAAGAAGCGCCTCGCTGAAGCAGAGTTGTCCATCGAATCCGTGAATAAGAACGTGCAGAACTTGCTCTCCATGTCAACGAAGCGAGGGAAGTCGACTTGGCACGACCGCGGCACCCTGGACACCAGAGCGCGCCGAGCCCTGACGGGCTGCATCCGCTCTGCCAAAACTGGTGACAATCTCTATGTCATCTCCCTTGGCTCTGATGACCTGTACTGCTACCAAAAGTGCACGGTCTTGGAGTACTCCGCGGGTAAAGTCGACTGTGCAGCAGATGGAACCGACGATGAAGACGGAAATCTGATTCAGGCCGAGAAACCATGGTGCTTCCGCGAAGAGTCGAAGGCCCAGAGGGCGATCACCGAGCTGAACGACGTCCTGAAGACCCAGGATGAGGCTCTGGGGGAACAACGAGTTATCCTTCAGCGCGTGCCAGGACGGGGGCCCCTGACCCTGCGGGACCCGTGGGACCGAGCGCACAGCGACCGCATGCCGGATCGGACGGGCACCAAGACCAACCAGCCCTAATGGATTGGGCTCTAAGTCTGGCATCAGCCTGCACCTGCCTCCTCGAGGCCCTCCCTGGTGGCCCCACCTCGGCAAAACCAAGGAAATATTTTCCTGAAAATATATCCTGACCCAGCTACGCGAGATGCTGCTCCGCGCGCCCCTCCAGGAAACCCCAGAGCCAGCCCCAGTGCCCCATGGCTTGCATGGGCTACGCGAGGCCTGGCGCCAGCTGAAGATGACCCGGGACACCCTGCGCCATCACATGGAAGCCCTCCTGGCCCATGAGGAGGCCACGAAATTGATTTTCGGCCCCCGTTTTGGGGTTGTACCCATTTGGGAACTGTGGCAATTTTGCTACGTGCGTATAGGGCCGCCTAAGCCATGCTGCAGTCGTATATCCCTGGCTGCATGAAACACTGCGCACACAATGCCATTCCGGTTTCACAATATCCAGAGAATGTATCACGTGTAGCCACCCTGTGTTTAGCAAAATTGTACCCCCCATCCTGGTGGCGACCAATGGTGCTGCGACACGCGGACCGCATCGGGAAACTGAAAGAAGCGGTCCAAGGGTTGGCGGGCAGCTGCAATTTTGGTGTTTAACCGAGGTAAATATGTGCTTGATATAACCCTTGCACATACGTATAAGCTGTTGCATGTTGCATTACACCCACGGATGATGAGTAAACGTGTCAACCAAGAGGTAGGACGACCAATGGCAAGATCAGTGGTAAACAATTCCTTTACGGAGTGCCCAGACCCCGAACACTGATGGTCTGTGCAGAGTGCAGTTTTGTGCCCTGCGCGTTCATTGGAGCTTGCACGCTGGATGTCACTCCCGTTGTCTGCAGAAAGGCCTGTGCCTAGTGTCCCGATTTCTTTGCTTTGCATTTGCTTTGTTCGTGAGTTCGGAGTGAATTTGGAGTAAGGAAGCTGGGACCGACACCAGCCGAAGCAGACGACGGAAAAAGGAATAAAACTTTTGAGATCAGAAGCACTTTTGTCAAAGAGGACAATCGTAAGTACTATGTCGAAGAAGATGTTTATGAAGCTAATCCAGAAGATGATGGAGGAAGACGATGATGAAATGCCGCCGCTCGAAGCCATCCCTTCCGACGGTGATGAGCCTGAGCGTGACAGTGCGAAGAGGAAGGAACATCGTACGAAGGGGAAAGAGCGCACGGAAACGACACCACCACCCAGCGCAAGTGGGTCCGCAGCGCGCAGCGAGCCCAGCGCCAGTGGAAATCGTGATCCAAGTACGCCCCCGCCTATTGGAACGCAGAAGATCTGGTGTGACCAGTGCGGTTTCACCGACCACGACACTGTGGAGCACGACCAAGCCATGCAAAAGTGCAAGCTTGAGAAGCAAGGTCGGAACAGTGGGAACCTCCCTTTTGATCCTGCATGGCTAACATGCGACTCGTGCGGAAAAACCGGGCACTCGTTCAAGGTGTGTGACCATTTCGATGCCCGACGTGTTGCACAGTCCATTGAGTTGCGGGAAAAGCGAAAAGCAGCGCGAGAGGGCAACGTTGAAGAAGTGAACGCCATTCTGAGAGCGCGAGGACTGGACGTCGCGAATATGGGTCACAACAAATTCCGTGAACGGAAAGACTCATCGTCCCTTTCGCCCTCGTCGTCTCGGAGTTCACCAGTTCGGAGTGAACCAGCCAACGCACGCAGCCCACCACCTCAGACGGATACCCAGCGCTCCCCACCGGCTGCAGGCTCACAGCGCCCACGTTCCCCTGAGCGAGAGGGGGGTAAAGACCCAGCTCTTGATCACCCTCATGAAGGCACTGCAACAATGCCTTAGCGATGGCAAGGACAAAACCCTCAAGGGAGACGAGAAGCAGAGCCCAGCCCAGAGCTCCAAGAAGAGCCCGACCCAGGAGGACAAGGAAGCGGACCGACGAAGTATGCCCCCTCCTGCCCCCGTGCAAAAACCCAAAGCTGCCTCCCGCTCCACAGCGTCGGGCCACGCGGGTCCAGAGGACCTCACGAATGTGACCCCATCGGACCCCAAGAAGCGTACCCGCGACAGTAGAACACCCACAACCGCTCCTCTCCTGGCGACTCTCGCCAGCCCCTAAACGCCAAAATGTTGATGAAGACTCTGACGATGAGATCCTTCGACAGCCGGTGTTCGACGTTGACGGTGACGATGTAGCGCGGAACAAGGCGGCCCAGCAGGCGAAAAGGAACTCCACGGGAAGTGGGTCCAGGTCAGACCCGCTGGACCTGTTCGAGTTCCTGGACCAAGCGGAGAAAAATTCGACGTTGACAGCTGATTCCCCGTATAACCTAGGCCATCTCCTCTTCCTCGAAGTCCGCCGCGCCCAGTTCTCCAGGGAGCTCGAAGACGGAGGACAAAGGAAAAGGCCGCGCCTCTGACCCGCCCCCGCCCTCAAATACTGCGGAACTAGAATTGTTGAAGAAGCGCCTCGCTGAAGCAGAGTTGTCCATCGAATCCGTGAATAAGACTGTGCAGAACTTGCTCTCCATGTCAACGAAGCGAGGGAAGTCGACTTGGCACGACCGCGGCACCCTGGACACCAGAGCGTGCCGAGCCCTGACAGGCTGCATCCGCTCTGCCAAAACTGGTAACAATCTCTATGTCATCTCCCTTGGCTCTGATGACCTGTACTGCTACCAAAAGTGCACGGTCTTGGAGTACTCCGCGGGTAAAGTCGACTGTGCAGCAGATGGAACCGACGATGAAGACGGAGATCTGATTCAGGCCGAGAAACCATGGTGCTTCCGCGAAGAGTCGAAGGCCCAGAGGGCGATCACCGAGCTGAACGACGTCCTGAAGACCCAAGATGAGGCTCTGGGGGAACAACGAGTTATCCTTCAGCGCGTGCCAGGACGGGGGCCCCTGACCCTGCGGGACCCGTGGGACCGAGCGCACAGCGACCGCATGCCGGATCGGACGGGCACCCAGACCAACCAGCCCTAATGGATTGGGCTCTAAGTCTGGGATCAGCCTGCACCTGCCTCCTCGAGGCCCTCCCTGGTGGCCCCACCTCGGCAAAACCAAGGAAAATATTTTCCTGAAAATATATCCTGACCCAGCTACGCGAGATGCTGCTCCGCGCGCCCCTCCAGGAAACCCCAGAGCCAGCCCCAGTGCCCCATGGCTTGCATGGGCTACGCGAGGCCTGGCACCAGCTGAAGATGACCCGGGACACCCTGCGCCATCACATGGAAGCCCTCGTGGCCCATGAGGAGGCCACGAAATTGAATGGACCCTACTACCTCCTGCACCCCGTCTCCCCTGCCTTCAACATACATGCCCCTCTCCCACCACCACCACCGGCCCCGCCCCATACCCAGCACCTCCCTTTTGTCGCATTCTGCTCCGATTTCCTGCGGACCGCCCCAGACGTGGGACCAGCCTTTGCCAGGTGGATGACTAGGGGATCCCGCGCCACCTGGGCCACGGTTAATTGGACACTTCTGATGACGTTCGCCACGGATACACTGCAGGATCTTCGCGCCTGGCAATCGGATATTGATCAGGGGAAAGGGAGCGTGCGCGTAACCAATGCATGGGCAAACGCCTTACACACACACTTAAATGTAATCTGGGATTGGTGCCCAAGCCTGTGTCCGACAGTGTCCCCCTTCGTCCCCTTTACCCAGTCTTACGCCACGCCTGAGTTCAAAAATGCCGCAGGCATATGTCTGCCCGAGCTCACTTGCGTGGACAGTGCATGTACCTGGGATCTCTCCACTGCCCCCATAGAACACTTTCTGCGCGAGATGTGGGACTCTAACCGCGACTTTACGGCTGTGGCCGTACTGCCTGCGGATGTGTCCCCTGCGGAGTTCGCCCCACATACGGGTGACACTCGGCAGTTTTTCACACACCCCATGACCATGCCCTTTCCCATGTCCCGGATTGGTGAAACACCTGTGAACCCCCACGACCTGCCACTGGTCAGGGTCTGGGCCTGCGGCAGAGGTACCTTCACGCCTCAGTGGATGCCTCTGCTCAATGCGCTCACGCCCCTTACAGGGCTGAACAAGGCCTGGCAAGTACCACAGCCTTCCCCAGTGCACAGACCAGCACTCCAACACTCCATGACTAACGGTCTGCGGTCCCTGTCCGACCTCCATGATGTGTTTGACGAGATGTGGTCCAATGAAGTAGAAACACGCCGAACAGCAATGGCCCCTAGATGGGTACAACGCTCACGTCGCATCGTGTGCAGAAAAAATTGGCGAGATGTACTGGAATCGTGGTACCGGGTAAACGCATGTCTACACACATCCAAACACAAACACATCAAAAAGATACACTCCATGCGCTTGTGCCACACCTCGGTTTTCGAGGAGGGATGCTTCATCTATGCCCTATGGTGTGTGGCGGATGGCCGCATATACATAGGGCAGACCGGTGGGCGGGGGAAGTATAGAGCCCCTGAGGAGAGAGGCAAGGAGCACCTGAGGGCGGGTGGTGATTTCTTGCGCTTTTGGGAGTCCCACTCCCTGGGCCTGCCTACGGACGTGTATCGCTGGATTGCTCAAAGGGGGCTGGAAAATTTCACTCTGACCCCCCTTGAGCATACCTGCCCACAGTGGGTGGACCAGCGTGAACAGTGGTGGATGCGGCGTTGGGGAGTGGGAGGTTTAATTGATGAACAGGGCGGTACCACCACTGTCCACCGAGAAGTGGTCCTTCCTCTTGAAACGGAAAGTGTGGAAGCAAGAGTTGCGGAGTTTGGGTGGTAACTTAGTGACACGTGCAAACGCCATTGTTGCTCAGGGACGCCCACTGCACCCGAACCAGCTGGCCCCACCACTGATGCTCGCCCTGTTGAGCTCCACGGATGGACTGATACCGCCCGGGGACCACAGGATCCTGTACGATAAGATCAACCAGTGTTTCTTGCGCCACTATAGAGTAGGTTTTCCCTATAGGCTCACGCTTAAGTTGCCGCTGCTCAGCAAGGGCCAGAAGTCCGATCTCAAACGAGAACTGTCCGGGATCATCAGTGCTTGCGATTTCTGGCCAACACACTTGCAATGCTATATAAAGGACCGTCTGAAAATTGTTGCCTGCCGTACGTGTAGGGTCAGTGATGTGTTGCGAACAGTGGCGTATACCAAATATCCCACAGATTTCTTGACACTGCAGGAAGGCGATACCTGTCCTTGCCACCGTCTTCGGGGCGTCGACGGTGTCGCTTTTGTGCAGGGTCATGCGATTTTTCGTGACCCTGAAATCCTGAGTGCATGTGCCCCAGGGGTTGATACTAGTGTCTACAAGCAAAACATGAAAAACGTGTGTGTGCCTTCGTGGAGACGATATGCGCGCATCATCCAGGACAGCCTGCATTCTCTTTCTGCTGCTTGGCCAGACCACCGCCACGACTTAACACAGCGTGTCCTCTCCCCCATTGTAAATGCGTGTTCTGAGGCGTACAAAGCGTTAAAGCACTTGACCTCTAAGTCAGTGTTTGCCCCCCATCTGCGTGCGCAGCACAACAAACTGCCCCCTTGGCTTGTCATGGAAGTTTTTGATAAAGGTGTGGAGGTCCCCAGCTTTGCCTGCATTCACCTGTGGAAAGCCAAGCAATCCCAAACATTCCTGGGAACCCAACGTTTCCAGGAAGTCCTTAGGCTGCAATCCCGTGAAGATGCATGCTTTTGGCTCTATTGGCGGTTAGTGGACAGCTTCTCCCTCACCACTAAGGGCCAATACTCGCGTTTTTCGGTACTGCGAGAGAGGTCACCGCTCCCACACTCAGAAGCACTGCAGGCATTTCAGGGATTCCACCAACACCCACCCTCCAACGCGGTTAGTCGGTTGACGTCCGAGCTCATCTCTGTGGCGGAGCAGAAATTGCTAAAGGCTTCACCGACAATTATACCGGGCCCGGTACTGTCCACGCACGCACACTCACTCCTCACGAAACGGGAGATGAAAGAGGGCGCGCGTGACAGCGCTGAGGGCAGGGCACCAGAGGGTGGACGAGGCAGGGGCAGGGCCCGCGAAGCATCCCGCCCACGAGCCAAACAACTAACTCCGCGGGAACGCCGACGTTCAACGGCGCGGGAGCCCAGGGACCTGTCCACCCCAGCCTCTAGGAAACCCCAGTCTGCCACCAGTGCGCTCAGGGTGTTGCAGCAGTGCTCTAACCTCAGGGTGCGGGAAGAGGAGCGGCCTGACGCCGCATGCCCTGCTATTGGCCTCCGCAATGATTCGGCATGCGCTGGCGTGCCGGATGCCCTGCTCCTGTTAAAGCATAAAATGCAAGAGCACGCCAGCCCCCCTGTTGTCAAAGCCAGAGAGGTGATGCACCAGGCACGCCATCCGTCCCGCCGCTATGCTAAACTTTTCGGTCGCTGTTTAACTGTGCTGTGGAAGCGAGCGGCGAAACTACCCGACTCAACAGAATTCGTTTCTATGCGTGAGTTGCGTAACGTTATATTAAAATGGGAAGCTGAAGACAGTGGGCCTGGTGTGGCGTGGGGTGAACTGGATGTGGAGGAAATGTTTCCGAACATCCGACGCTCAGAGGTGGCGCAGGCAGTACAGGCATTTTTCACTGAGGTAACCCGCGGCGCCCGCATACCAACGCATGAGGCCTTTTTCAAGATCCATAAAGGTGGAGTCAAGAGGATGGATGGCATTGCGCGAAAGACTAGAGATAATGCATTCCAGTTTGTGCCCATGGGTGATCTGTCGAATTTCCTGTGGTTTGAACTGTGGTCAAACGACCAGTTTGTACATTTCTCTTCTGTGTTCCGCCAACGCACTGGCGTGGCGATCGGTGGCTGCACGTCGGCCCAAACAGCCTCACTGTCCGTCATGTATCGTGAAAAGGCCCTGGATCGCTCAAAAATTCCCCCGACAGCACGATACAGAGATAACATCCTTGTTCGTCTGCGGGCAGATGCATCAGGTGTGACCCCACAGGACGCGCTGGAGCGGACCCAGAGAGCCTATGCAGCAGCCACGGGTCTGACCTTTACGGTCGAAAACTGCTCCAGCAGAATTCAGTTTCTGGATGTAGAACTGGGATGGGAACCATCAGGGACACCTACGTTAAATGTCAAGCAGCCGTGCTTTTCTGAAATTCCAGGACAGCCCAACCCACCAGCCAACAAATGTATACTTGATGCACACAGCCCCACCGCCTCCACCATGCTTAGCCGGCCCTTTACGCACGTAGACTTCGTCGCTAAAAGACACAATTTTTGGCGATGTCAACGCCGAGTTTTTACACCCAAAAAAAGCATACCCATTTTTCGGCCAACTACACCTGTGTTTTCGTCGTGGGGACCAACAACCTAGCCTTTTGTTGCTCTTAGAGCTGCACATATACACCCCCGCTTCAGGGCTTGGAATTTTAGCATTTGAAATTTTTGGGCACTGCAGTGCCCAAACCTTCTGATTGTACTTTTTAGGGGGGTCATTGAAAGTGTGTGTCTAGTTGTCTCTATAGGTGAATCCACATTGCACAAAGTTACTCCACGCTTGCCCCCCTCTTGTCAATTGGGTCGTAACGTGTTGTTGTTGTTCTCATAGGCGCTTGTACGATGTATTGAAACGGAACTCTCACATTCATGTACCCATTATGGGCTAAAATTTGACTTTCACTACTTTTGAGCACTGCAGTGCCCAAATTTTTAAAAAGTTGGCAAATTTACCCGCTTCATTTCATTGTGGTGCATAGGTTCCACGAAGGGCAAGAAAGGCCAACACATGTGCTTGCGTTGCGTTGGGTGGCATTCATGGTACCAAATATTTTTTGGCTACGGAGATACAGACAAACGGACAGGCAAGCAGACAAACAGACAGATAGACATAGAGAGGCATACAGACAGTCCGACAGACACCCTGAGAGACGGACAGACAGGTAGACAGATGGACACATAGACAGACGGACAGACCGACAGGCAAACAAACAAGCAGACAAACAAATAGACACACAGACAGACAACGGACAGACAAATGGACGGACGGAGAGATAGACAGAGAGACACACAGATAGACACACAGAAGACAAATAGACATACGAAACAAGACAGACGAACGGATGGACACGCGGACGGACGGAGAGATAGACACACTATCTGTCCTCCTGCTACCACAATGCTGCTCCATCATGCATGTACAGAACCTTGAAAAAAACATTGACAGCGTTCCGCCCAGATGATCATGCAAATGGGCTTTGGGTTCATTTGAGCACTGCAGTTCCCAAAATTTAGGAAATCAATATTTTGAGGTCTCTAATGTCTTGTCCAGTGCATGCCTCATAGTCCGATCCCCTATAGCAAGCATGCATTACCGGATCTCGCCACAATTCATGCTAGGTATGTGCAATGTAATCGTCCACATGATAAAATACCCCCCTCTATTCTTCTTCCCCATTCGACGGTGATGAAGTACACCCCGTATAAGTGTTGTGCTAGATCTTCAACACTTTGGCACCAATATTCTAGTAGAGGCATTGTTGGTCGATGCAATTTGGTCGTCTGTGTGTAGTATAATGGTTGACATGATGAATGCCACCCCTCTCTAGAGCACGACCGTGCGCGGTGATGAAGCAGACCTCTATACAATTGTTGTGCCACTGGTCCAACACTTTCACACACGTTTTTTACCAGGGGCATCGAAGGTAGAGACAACTTTGGTTGTCTGTGCGGAGTCTTGCACCATCTACAGCCATTTTAGAAATAACAACCACAAATTGTGATGAAACACTCGAAAACACGAATGACTCCGTGTTGGAAGACACCCTATAGACAACCGAATCCGCATCCACCCTCAAGGCCCCTAGTAAAAAATGCGTGTGAAAGTGTTGGACCAATGGCATAATTTAAACACTTGTGCAGGAGTGTACCTCAGCACCGCGCAACGGTGGTGCACTGGAGAGTGGGGGTGTTCATCATATCAACCATTACACTACACACGGACAACCAAACTCCATCAACCAACAATGCCCCTACTAGAATAAGTGTGCCAAAGTGTTGAAGATCAAGGCAACACCTATACGGGGTGTATTTCATCAACATGGAACCGCGCAGTAGTTTAGAGGGGGGGATTTGATCACGTGGATGATTACATTGCACATATCGTGAACAACTGATGGCAAGACACGATAATGGTTGCTACAGGGGGTGAGACTTTGAGGCAGGCACCCGACATAGTACATTAGAGACCTCAAAATGTTGGTTTGTAATATTTTCGGAACTGCAGCTCCCAAATGAACTCAAAACCTATTTGCATGATAATCTGGGCGGAAGGAGGTCAATATTCTGTGCGCAACATTGTGCAGATGCATGAGGGAGCAACCGTGTGGTAGTAGGAGGACAGCCATTGTACCTGTCTCTCCGTCCATGTGTCCGTCCGTCCGTCTGTCTTGTCTTGTCTGACGGTTTGTCTTCTGTGTTTCTCTCTTTGTATCTCTCTGTCCCACAGTCCGTCCGTCCAGTCGTCCGTCCGTCTGTGTGTTGTCTGCCTGTATGTCTGTCTATTTTGAGGTGTCACGCACCAGGCGCACCTGGAAAAGGGTACCTTAGTGCACCCTTTTTTCAAAGCCCCCTAAACTACCTTACTAGGCCATGGGGGGGGTTGGAGGGACCTCATAGGCACATGGAGTGCTTGTTTGTGCCCTAGCACCCCTGGGTTCTTCGTTCCTAGGGGTACAACACCGATTTTCAAATTTGCACATCACCCCTTAGTGCACCCTTAGTGCACCCCTTGTTGCGCAACAACCCCCCCCTTGTTGCACCCTTAGTGCACCCCCTTAGTGCGCACTAACCCCCCTTAGTGCACCCCTTAGTGCACCCCTTAGTGCACCCCCCCAAAGGTCCCTCCGAACGCCCTTCACATTCGCAAGCATGACACATAACACAATGGGCCCCCTTATTTCAAGTACTTCCTCCCCAAGAGGATGCCACGCCTCTCCTTCTCTTTTGCTTGCATGATCTTCCTTGCCAAGAGACCTAAGTCAAGGTTAGACATATTTACAACATGGCCCATGGAGAAAATTGATAGGCCGGGGTTGAGCAATGCCCAACCTTTGCAACTATTGTGCAAATCCCTTTTAAAAGGGCTATTTTTCTTTTCACTAGGTATACTAGAGAAAATATAGAAGTTTCTATACTTCTTTGCAAAAAAGGGGGAGTGGGCACATGTCCAATGGACCCATGTGCTCACTTTCCACCCAAGGTCACCCCACCCAGTTGCAAATTGTTCAACAGCCTTGCAATAACAAAGGACCTCGGGTTCATTGAAGTATGACTTTTGTCGCCAAAAATGGTGAATTGTTGCAAATTGGCGAAGCAAGGTGTGCACCACCACCCAAATATAGGGCCCTGCAGGGCTAACAACATCGGGCATATAGTGCTTCACCACGTTAATCATCTCACCATGCCACACAGGTTTTGCCATAAATGCAAGTGCCATGGTTAGGTCAAAAGTGTGCTCCTTAGCCCTTCTGGGGGCAATGCGCTCACTTTCTGGGATGCCTTTGCAAGCTTCCTTAACATCATTCACTATAGCATCCAATGCTCGCACACCTGGATGGATGCCCCTACTATGGAGCTCCTTCCTAAGTCTTTTGACCAAAATGCAAAGGACCCGGCTGGTGGCATGAACATAGTCCCCTACTCTTCTACTTACTGGGATGCATCTCAAGTAGGCCCCCCACCTAACACCATCCATGCACCCGGTGAACAAAAGGAGGCTTTGGTCATCATCACAAATCCAACACTTGGATACTCGTGATGGATTTCCTGCAAGAAGATTCTTGCCATCCCCTGTAATGATGCAGCTAAATCCTAATACATTGCCTTGCCAAACCACATCCTCATTTGCCTCCAAGTCAGCAACTTGTTCGTTGAGGCCATGAGTGGCATCCATGGCCAGTAAATAAGCTGCATCATCCCCCCCCCACATTGCCCACCATGTGGGCCAAAGGTTTGGGGCCCCGGCATCTCCCACTTCTAGCCAACAGTGGACAGAGGTGTCACACCTTGTTGCACTAGATTTCCAAAGTGGTGTGGCATCTGCCGAGGTCACCACAAAAAGTGTGTTCCCCACACAATTGAAGGCATTGGCCCTTTGGGCCAAATTGACCTGATATGTTACAACCTCCCTCAGCTTATTGGCTGCGGAGGCTCTCCTTAGACCTGTCTCTGTGCTTATGGCCCGAGCCTTGTAGGGTGTATTCATTTCCCTTACCCTCATTAGGTCACTCCTCCTGCATGCCCTTGGAACCTTTAGCATGGACCTCACACTTAGCTTCATTGTGCGGGCCATGGTTACCACACGTAACGCTTCTAGAGTCTTTGGGTCCTTCTCTTCCTGGTCCTCATGCCATGCTGCAGAGCCCCCTCGTAGAAACACCACTCCTTTGTGTGTCATGCTCAACTCCAAATCCCCATCTTGCAGCAGGCTTCGAAGTAACTTCTGAGCAGCCTTCAATCTTCTATGTTTTGTTTTCCCCTTGACAGTTGAAAAGGGGTGTTGGCGAAGGGCTTCTAGGGATGTGCAGCACTTGTCAACGATGGCCTCTAGGCTCATGGTGCCAGCTGGAAACAAAGTAGGAGAGGTGCCCCAAGGGGTGCACTAAGGGGGGTTAGTGCGCCCTTATCGCGCGATAAGGGGGCGCGATAAGGGGGGTTATCGCGCACCTTATCGCGCGATAAGGGGGCGCGATAAGGGGGGTTATCGCGCACTTTATCGCGCGATAAGGGGGCGCGATAAGGGGGGTTATCGCGCACCTTATCGCGCGATAAGGGGCGCGATAAGGGGGGTTGTTGCGCCCCTTGTTGCAAACTGAGAACACTGCCATTACCCATTAATGTTCCTTCACTGCCAAGCACAGCAGGCATGTGCACAACGCAACACAACAGCTTCAATTGCACGTGTTCACTCCACAGTTCCAGCCACCACAGGGCAGTCCACATGGGAGCTTGAAGCCCAAGTCATCCAACCTCTCCAAGCTGTCTTGGGAGGCACCATCAATGTTCCCTCCATTAAACAATACAATGCTCCACCTGTCACCTGTCCATTGTGCAGGACAATGGAAAGCATAGCTGCTGAAGATGACGCCCCTTCGGGCAGGGTGCACCCCCCCCACCACATCACAACCACTGCACACCTTGGTGGCACATTTGGTCTTCCTCCCCTTCTCCCCTCCCCAAAGGAGACCACCCTCTGCAACCCACAAACCCCCCCCTTCAAAGTCCCCTCCCTCCAAGACTGCAGACAAGGGGCTGTGGTCTTTCGGATGGCAGTGGGGGAGCATGGGGGTTGTTGTGCAGTATTGTGCCACCTGAACAGAGCACCAATGAAACCACGATGGCAATTGGGCTCTGGCCCATAGGTGTACAATGTGTAGAAACTTGTCCACACCATCATGTTCCGTCGATTTGAGCATCTTGGAGGTGTGCCATGTGGGCCCCACCCTTCCATACCCAAACTGGCAGACACGAATAGGAGCACCAAATCGGGTGCTATGTTTGAAGCACTTCAAGCGCATGGCACAATCAAACAAATCTCCCACACTGGGGGTTGCAAAGAGGGCCCCCATGGGAGGGGAATCCTGTCACTCACTAAATGGGGGTTGTGAGGGCGGGTGAGGGCTGGACGGCCATTTCCTTGCAACCACCTGTTTCACAGGGGTGCTCAGAACCTCAGGCATGGCCGGGCTCGTCACACTCAGACCTGAACCAACAGCTGCAGACCTAGGGCTCAATGCCCCTCCACCCAAAGCACTTGTCAAATTGGCTTGCAAAGTAGCCTTGTCTACTGCCAATGCATCAACCTCAACTCTCAAGGCATCACGCTCACCCTTGTACCTCATACGCTCAGTCTCAGATTGCAACAACTGGGCATGCAAGTTGTCCTTCTGAGCAATGGCCTCTTGGCGACTGTCCCTTTCAGCCCTCAGCAGATCAGTCAGCTTACCAACCTTGTCCTCAGAAGATTTCAGCTTTCCCTCCAAAGAAGCAACCTGCCTTTGCAGCTCGCTCTTTCGAGCCTCTTTGA
The DNA here is from genome assembly GCA_964036045.1 of Eutreptiella sp. 'Long Island Sound 2002'. Classification (NCBI taxonomy): domain Eukaryota; phylum Euglenozoa; class Euglenophyceae; order Eutreptiales; family Eutreptiaceae; genus Eutreptiella; species Eutreptiella sp. 'Long Island Sound 2002'. The sequence continues at coordinate 42,649,261 of OZ038390.1, forward strand.
GAACACGTGCAACTGCACTGGTGGACTGGCCCACAATGGCCCCCTGAATGCTGTCCAACACTCCCTGGCCCATGTCCTCCGAAATCTGGTTGGCAACTGCAGCTGCCACTGCCTCTACACTTGTGGAGCTTAGCTTAATACCCTCCTCTGCTTGGGGCTTTGGAGTCTTGCCTTTTTTTGTGCCACTGGGACTTGCTGTGGCCTTTCTCTTCTTGGGTTGTTGTGCCAGGGGGGTGCCATCATCATCCGAAGAGGACACCTGGACCTCTTCTTTCTTCAGCCCCCTTCCGTACCTCCTCGTTGTGTCACCCTCCCAATCAGCCATCCATTCATTCACAAAAGCAGGCACCTCATCACCTCCAATGCTTTTAAACATTCTTAGGGCTTTGTACGTGATCCAACGCCAGTTTTGTTCCAAATCAACTTCCAAACACTTCATTTGATTTTTTCTGCCACCTTCGTAATATGATATATAGCAAAGGATGACTGGGGTATCCTCAGGAGCCCCGTGAACCCGGACACAGATGGGCAACCTAATTTTCTTGGACACAACTTCCTTCCCTGCTTGTTTTGCTTTGAGGGTAAATTCTTTACACCAGTGGGTTTTCGCTTTGGGGTCCATCCCTGCAACCTGGACCTCCGACCCAAAGCCAGAGGCCTCCAACAGTGCAGGGGGGGGGGGGATTTCCCACTCCTCCCCCAGCGGTGCTGCCACACTTTCCATGCGGGCACCCGTAGCCTGGGCACCCGTAGCTGCGGCACTTGCTGCTCCTCCACCCACTCCACCAGCTCCACCCACTCCAGGAACCTCAAGGCGATCCAGTCGCGGCCATTGGCCAATGGTGACCTAAGCGGAATGAGGGGACAAGTGAGAAAAGGGAAGGGGTCCAATTCAGTGGAAATCAGTAACACGAACGTTGCTTGTTTCGCACTTACTGCGCCCCTTATCGCGCGATAACCCCCCTTATCGTGCCCCTTATCGCGCGATAAGGGGGCGCGATAACCCCCCTTAGTGCGCCCCTTATCGCGCGATAAGGGGCGCGACAACCCCTTAGTGCGCCCCTTAGAGCAGTCACAAATCATGTGCATATGCACACCTGATGGCACGTACACCAGTACTGGCCTGCCACGGTGGCCCCGGTCTTCCGATTGATGGCTGGGGTGGCAGCTCCCGCGCGAAGGAGCATCTGCATGTCCACCATGTGGGCGTCGGGTGCCACGAGGTACCACCCATACACTTGAACCTTCTCCTTCTCCTCTGCCCGTACACCAAACCCCCCCCACCGACCATGCCTGAGTGCAAGGATGCTGCCAGCATCACAACGGATCAAAGCAGTGGTGGTGGGGTCAGGTGCAGGCAACTCATAGTCTCCATGGAGGGCTTCCACCCCAGGGCATTCAGTGGAGCCCACATCTTTTCTCAAGCAAGGCTTCTTGCTTGACCAAGCAAGAGACAAAGTAGTGGTTCCAACAGGAAAAAAGCATTGGACAGGGAAATCCAGTGCAACAGAATCGGCAATAGGGGCAGCAGCAGCAGATGCTTGGACAGGCTCAACAACTGGAGCACTACTCACACTTGAAGAAGGAATGTCACAGGTAGAGCAAAGGCTCATCTTGTGGGACGGGCATAGCCTAACTTCCTTGCAGGAATAACAAACCTCAGTTGCCCTTTTCCGACAGCCCTTGGTAGTGCAGGTTTCCACCTTGTCACCTTGCCCAAACTTAGGATTCGAGGCCCAAAAAGGGGGGCGGATACCATCAGTCACATTCTTTGGAAGCTGACATGTGGCGACATGCATAAATGCAACCCAACGAACATTGGGCACTTGTGACACAGGATCCATGGCAGGGATGTCTTGTGGACGTCCACCACCTCTATGCACAAGTAGAGCATCCAAAATGAATGCATCACCTAGTCCAGCCTCCATCACTTGCTCCTCCCATGGCATAGGAAACCCACCCGATGAACCTGGAATCCATTTATTGTTCAAGGGGTAGGTGAGTGGAATGAAGACCCCAAAAACCCTGTCACCATTGGGAACAAGATTCTTAGGAAAATCGCGATGCCAGTGTTGGTCCCCAGCCACAGCACCAATGTAACCAACACCCAGAATTTGAAGGGGAAGGGTCATGGCTTGCAACATGGAGTTATAAATTTCCATGGTCACAACTTCCAATTCAGGCAGGTCCTCCCACCCTTCCTCCCAATCATCTTGAGGAATGGAATTATGCCTACCATAGAACATAAAACGTTCATGGGTGTCATCATAGCGAGTGGCAGAGGGGAATTGAGCATTAAAAATGGTCTCTGCCCTTGTGATATCCAACCGTGCCACCTCATTTTGCAAAGCGGCTAAATGGGGACCAACACAACCCTCAAGCTTTACATGTTGCAGCTCCGGCAACTGCTTCAAATCAACATTGAACCCTTTAAAAGGAGAAACCTCAATGGGTTCATCACCTGGCCCAATAAGCGGATCCTGTGTATGCACGGGCCATGAAACACAATTGGTGGAAGTAAACAGGTGTGGGGTTGTCATTCCCCACAAAGGTTCACTCCACTGCAAGCCAGAACTATTCTGTAGGGAGTACACAGGCAAAACCCGGTTGCAATCACGAACCTCAAACACTCTTTCATTATGAACAACTGGTTTCTCATAGGCACGAACCTTTTGGGAACTAAATGTGCAACCAACTCGCTTAACAGGTTGCTCAGGCTCATTGTCAGGATACATGGGGTTAACGAAATTAGCAACTCGGGTACCTGCACCCTTGGCAACACGCTCACCAAGCACCTTGCTAAGATCGTTTGTGTCAGCAAAGGACAAATCAAATAGGAAACCATCCAAGTGGGGGTTGGTTTGAAGAATGGAAAAAAGTAAATCACTCAAGTGGCACCCTTCCCTTGCCTTCAGAACGGGGGCACAACACCGAATAAGAGCAAAGTTAGCAGTCTCAGCAAAACTGACAGGTTGGTCAACTGTTGTGATGCTGGCAGCTTGCACTACTAGTGAGTTACCCGCAACCCTTCTTGTACCCACAACCCTCTTGTGGGCATCCAACCACTCCTGGATGGTGAGGCCGCTCACCCCAAGGTCCTCCAAAGACATGGTGTAGGGCAGATAGGAGCCCCTAAGACAAGGAAAAGGGCAATTGGGTAAGAGAAATATGAAAAGAAGAACAAAGTAAGTCGCGATAAGGGGCGCAACAAGGGGGTTATCGCGCCCCTTATCGCGCGACAAGGGGGCGCGACAAGGGGGTTATCGCGCCCCTTATCGCGCGATAAGGGGCGCGATAAGGGCGCGACAAGGGGCGCAACAAGGGTGCAACAAGGTGCTTATCGCGCTAAAACAGACAAGTAAAACAGAAAGTTCTGCATTTAATTGTTGGAATTCTCTTGAAACAAAAAAAAATTATCAACAAATTTAGTGATTTCAACACGATTTTCAAATCCGTCTGCGAGAAATCGACAGCTCAAAATTAATACCCTTTTCCAGGTCTGCCTGTCGCGCGACACCCCATTGTCTGTCTGTTTGTTTGCCTGTCGGTCTGTCCGTCCGTGTATGTGTCTATCTGTTCGTCCGTTTGTCGGAGTGTCCATTGGACTGTCTCTCTGTCTATCTGTCTGTTTGTCTGCTTGCCTGTCCGTTTGTCTGTCTCTCCGTAGCCAAAATATATCTGGTACCATGAATGCCACCCAACGCAACGCAAGCACAAGCGTTGGCCTTTCTTGCCCTTCGAGGAACCTATGCACCACAATGAATTGAAGCGGGTAAATTTGCCAACTTTTTAAAAATTTGGGCACTGCAGTGCTCAAAAGTAGTGAAAGTCAAATTTTAGCCCATACTGGGTACATGAATGTGAGAGTTCCGTTTCAATACATCGTACAAGCGCCTATGGGAACAACAACAACACATTACGACCCATTTCACAATAGGGTCGCAAGCTTGGTGTAACCTTCTGCTAGAGGATGATTCTTGCAACGAGCAAACAGGCAATGCTCTTCAATGGATCAATTCATTCCAGAAAGCTAAGTGCAACACAAGCATGATCAATGTTATTGTTTTTCCTTGGGTGCCCACGTGGGCGCACATGTGTATGCATGCATGCTTTTTGGTTACTCCAAGCCGGCGCTTTTTCGCTTTGCGTGTGATATCCATATGTGGTCACATACGTTCAAGAATCGTTCAAGATATTTATATAGCTGACGACAAGGGCAGGGTGTCCGGGGTTCTCCCCGCCCTTGTGGCATTAAACATTCGCAATAGTTGTCTGGTGCGTTCCTGGTGTGGCGTGTTCCTGGTGTGCTGCAGCAGGTGCAGCTTGAACTTGTTCTCCCACCAGGACCGGGGGTACCCCTTCGCTGTCAGTTCCCTGTGCACTGTGGTGGCATTGTCTGCAAACAGGTCACCTGTGCTGGAGTACTGTACACATTTTTTGGCAAGTGCAGGGATGAGGGATTGTAGGGTTGCTCTGGCATTAGGTGAGTGTGCATCTGGGTACCTGATGAGTTGTTGGCCTGGGCTGAGGGTCTGTTGGTCCTGCAGTTTATTTTTCAGTGAGATGTCTATGTGCCCTGAAAGCGGGTGTGTGTGCAGTACGGCCTCAAGGGTGGGTAGGTGGGTGCCCACGCCCTCCTCCTGCAGCTTCAGGGTATATAACTTCTCAAAGAATGATTGGACTGCACTTAGGTGCTGTAGTGCAAAGCCCTGTCCCACCAGGTTGTCCCTGAAGCGGAACGGTCGGGTGGGTACCATATGTACAGGGAAATGTTGGTTGATCAGAGATTTCTGTGCTGTCCATGGTTTTGAGTAAAACCTGTGCTCCTGTACCATGGTGAAAATACTGGACAACTGTGCGGAGCACGTTCCTCCTATTGCCACACCTTTGATTTGTTCTAGGATTGTGTTTCCGACACAGAACAGCGCATTGTGGTGGAGTTCATACTCCAGGAATTCTCTCAGTGCAGCATATGGTACATTGTGGAATTGCTCTTTGGACCCTTGCCCCACCCTGTCCAGCTTTTTGTGCTCCTTGTGCAGGGCGAACCACATACCTTCCTGTTTTTTCACCCGTTTGTTGAGCTTCTGGACCAGGAGTGCATGCAGTGCATCCACTGCTTTCAGTGTGGCTGTTCTGTTCAGTGAGGGGAAGAAATCTTTTATGTCCAATTCCCACATAGTGTACAGGGGGTCGCTGTGTGTGGCCTGTGGTGTGCTCGCTGTATGTTGTGCGCACGCCCGTGTTTCCCATGGTGTGCCATCAGGAGTGTGTCGCAGTCGTGTGTTGGCGCGCTGTGCCCATGACACAACGCCATCCAGGCGTGTCATTTCCAGTGTTTGGAGTGTGCGTGCGCCTTGCTCTACCATTATCGTGAGTGCTCTCCCCATGAGTCGTGAATAGGCCTTTAACGGATGTTTAGCGTAGCTGAAGATTACCCGCTGCTTCCACTCGCTGTCGGTGCGGTCCGCCATCTTGTTTTTCGGGATGATATACGCGTGTGGGCAAGTCTTGCCTGCGCCCCATTGCCACTGGTCGTCCAGTCCAAATCGTTGTGCAGCTCGGTACATACGCTGGAGGCATGTTGCCTTGGCTTCCATGGTGGTTTTGCTCGTTTTCACGTGGCGGAATTGATTCTTGTCCTGGAATGTCCCTAGTAATTTTTGGCAGTACAGCTTGCGGCAGATCGTGGCGATTTTTCCGGCGTTCTTGTCGACGGCAGTGAACATGAGCCCTTTGCGGTGTGCATTTTCGGTGAACTCCTGTAACAGGCCAGCATGGAGTTGTGGTGGCACCTGCTGTTTTGCTTGACGCCACATGTTGGTCAGGTCCTCCATGAAGGTAATGTACGCCCCTTCCCGCACTTGCTCGCGCTGCGGTCCACTGACTCGTCCCAATTGTTTGATGGTGTTGGTCATGGCCTCATGCATGGTCTCCCATTTGGGGATCGTGCAGTTCTTGGCATTTTGGTTCAGGATCATCGCTTGCTTGCCGTGTATGACTGCCTGTTGTTTCGGGTCCCTGACGAAGACACAGTTGTCGATTTTTGTAACTCCGCTGTATCTGTGGCAGTTGCATGGGCTTGTGGCATAGTGCTCGATGTCGTCCCACGTCCACTTTGTTGCACGGCTGCTCAGGATCTCGGTTACGGTGGGTCCCCGCTTTCCGACAAACCTCGTGACGGACTCAATGTATTCCACCGTACTTTGTGGTAGTCCGCTGCGACCCAGGACCGTGCGGTAGGCGCGTTTGAGTTCCCGCAGGGATGTTTGGTTTCCCACTGGGTAGGGGATCGTGATGATGGTGGGGATACGGACTCGGCATCGTTGCCACAGCTTGTGGCGGACTTTGTGGAGCAGCATGGCGTGTTTGTCGGGGTCGATGTGGCGTTTGGAGTCCAGCAGCAGTTGTAGCAGGAGCCTGGAGCTGGTGTGTGTGCGTTGACGGCGGAGCTCATCATGGGCTAGTCGACGTATGCAGTTCACGGAAGTCCAGCCTCGTTCTCTCAGTGGTCCCTTGAGGGTCGCCCAGCGGCTGCCCTTGTACTTCTGTTCCTTGTTGAATACCTTGCCCAGTCGGCGCATCCACCGCTGCTCAGCCGCACGCACGGTGTGTGAGTGGCATACTTCGAGTGGCACCATGATCCAGTCATGGCGCCCCAGGTTCTCCATAGTCTTGTAGAATATTTCCTTGTCCACCCGTGTAGGAGTCGGTCGTCCTGCGGCGTAGTGTTCCCAGGCCCGGTCCACCATGGGTCTAGGCCCGGTCTTTCCCACCATGCCGACGTACACTCGGCCCATTGACTTGTGCAGCATGGCGTATACGTAGTACCCAGGCTTGTCCAATGGGCTGTACAGCGCCTTGCTGAGTCCTGCAACCTTTGCGATGTGGCGGCATGGACTGTACTTCAGGATGTCGATGGTGTTGTTCAGGTTATTCGCAAGTCGTTCATGGCCTTGTGCTTGCCCGGAGTCCAGGATGGCCTTCCGTTCGTTTGCCAGTTCATCCCATAGGTGATCGTACTCTCGGGTGACCTGTGATCGTGGCAGAAAGCATGTTGGAGGTAGGTACCATCTGCCCTGGCGGGTCTGGAATTTTCCTCGTAGTGCGGCAGTGTAGGTGTGTATGTCCAGCGTATTGTATCTCTCCTTGGCAGGCAGTTGCACTGGTGGGAAGTACCACCAGGTGATGGTGGTGTGTTGGGTTGCGTGTCGTCGTCGGTCGCGTCCTCGGGTGCGTGTCATTCGGCGGAGCCACCTTGACTGTAGTAGGACGGATTCCTGTACAGAACATACTTGGAACCCTCGGCCTCTTGATGATGTTGTCTTGAGCTGCGTGTTCCAGTGGGATTCCGAATCCCGGACCCCAATAATGTACCCCAGATGTGGATTGTGCTGTCGGTGCTGTATCCACGTGTCCGGGTCCATATTTGGTTGTACTATCCATAGCTCATGTGGGGGTCGGCGTGTATCATCGGGTGACGGTGGGGTTGTAGACGCAGTGGCCCCCAGTGCTGTCGTCTCGACGGCCAGGGTGCCCGCATGTGGTACCATGCAGTGTTCAATGGCCAGGCTTCCTCGAATTTTTTGGATGTCGAATAGGCCAGTCCACATCTCCGTCCATTGGCTTGGTACTGTCCACGCATCTGGGTGTTCTCGGCAGTAGGCATCCAGTTGCCTTTCATAGACGCGCAGTATGTCTGTAAATTCAGCGATGGTATGATCAGCCACTTCCGCCCAGTGGCGGTATGCGTGTGTCTGCGCATAGTGTGTCCACAGGCGGGTGGTGCTGGCTGATTGCAGTACGCGGCGTTTGAAGGAGTGGATGAACTGGTCATCGGCGGTAGCTGGTTGTAGAGGTTGGTGCATATCAAACCTGGTCACTGTAGTGAGCCAGTGTGCGCTGCGGTACTCCGCCGCTGCGGCCAGTGCATCGATCATGCGTGCTGCTCTGTCGGCTCTTGCCATACCACTCTGCAGCTGGCGTAGCAGTGTTGCTGTGGGCGGGTGTTCCCGGGGTTGTACCTCCTGTGGTGTTTGTGGCTTGTGGATCCATGGTTTGGCCCATGGCATTCGGGGTGTGCGTGTAGGGGTTGGGGTGCGGGGTGTACCTTCAGTGATGGGCTCCTCATCGGAGGAGCGGTCTTCTGGGATGGTGTGTTGGGATGCTTCCCGTGGCAGTGTTGTGGTCGGGGTTGGGTTGCGTCGGGCAGATCGCATTCGTAGCCGTCGTTGCCGTGCTGCATCTTGGGCGGCGCGCATTTCCCGGCGGATTTGCTGTCGTGCCTCTGGATGTGTCTTGGTTTTGGCCTTTGCACGGCGTGACCATCGTTGGCGGCGGATGCGTGTGCGTGTGGGGTGTGCTGGGGTGGGGGCGGGCTGTGAGGTGGGTGGTGTTACTGTTGTCCGGCACTTGCTGCCGGAGGATCGGGCTTATTCCTTTTGGGTCCAATGGCTTCGTGTGCCTGGTCTTTGGATTCGTAGAGGTCACCTTCGGGTACCCAGCGGATTATCTTCGTGTCTGTGTCCTCGGTGCATAGCACTGCCACTCCGTTGACATCCTTCCTGGATGATAGGTCGACGCGCACTAGATGTGCTTCCAATTTTCGTGATGCTCCTCTGACATTTGCCCACTTCGTCTGGACCTCGGCTCCCGTATCACCCCTCAGTGTTTTGGCTGCCTCCGAGGCGGTTCGTTTCTCCAACACTTGTGCTCGCATGTGGGTGTCACCCTCATCTGGTGTGGGTTCACGGTCTTCGGGGTCTTCCTGTGTGCCATGGATGAGTGCGGCTTCAGATTCATCAAGTGTGACATCCGGCGGCGCTTCCGGCACCGCAAGGCTTTGTTGTTTAAGCAGTTGCTCAAAACATTTTGCGTTGAAGGCTTGGTGCGCGTTGTACTGTAACTTGAATGTTCCCACGCTTTTTTGGATGGATTTGGTGGTGGACTCCAAATTTGTGACACGCCCGGAGAGTGTATCGACTCGTCCTTGGAGTTCTTTCGTAGCCCGTGTTGTTGTTGCTGGGATCGGTTCCGGTGGGCCCATGGTTGGATTTTTCGTGTGTTCTCGCGTGGCCACGTTGGTGGTCTTCTTGGGCGCGGGTTCCGCCTTCTCCTTTTCCTTTTCTTTGTTCTTCTCCTTCGTTCGTGTGGCACCTTCGGATCTTGGTTGGTCCACGTCAGTGTGTGTGGGCGCGGATGTTCTTTTCAAAGTCATGGCATCTCCGTCGGCATCAATAAGTCCTTCGCCGTTCCACATTGCGGTCTTGGCGTCCTCTCCATTGTGAAATACAAGTAGGAGTTCTGATCCTTGGACTTCTATGTCGGGCTCCGTATCGGTGTTGAGTTGGTCCACGATGTACTCGATGTGGGCCGGGGTCCACTTGTATCGTTCATGTGTCTGCACAAGAATGTGGTGGCGTTCCGGTGTTTCCTCGTCCCCGCCATCGTGTGAATTGCGGTCTTGACGCTCGTGTGGTGTCGTTGGGCGTTCCGATTTTGGTGGTAGTAGCATTATGTCTTCGAAGATTAGGCCCTCGTCCCTCGCTTTTCTCCACCTTGAGAGATTGGTCAATACTCTTTGGAGATTTCTTTTCCGCCCGGTGATTTTGGTACAGTCCCACGACCTATGCCCGCGCTGCCCACAGTTGAAGCAGATCTCGTCTCTCACGATGTTGCCGTCTGCATCTACGTCCTCGCAATCATGTCTCTCGGGACAGTCCCAAGCTGTATGATTTTTGCCGCAGATGATGCACTCGAGTTTTCTTTCGCCGTCGTCCCATCGCTTGCGATTGCCCTTTCCTTTTCCACCACGCTTCGGGTCGGCGGTGTTGGTTTTGCGTCGGTTCTTGGGGCAGTTGATGGTGGTATGCGTTCCCATGGTGTTGCATGATCGGCAGTAGTGTTTCGGCGGCATCGTTGAAGAGCTTGAGTTTGAGGTTGGTTTCGGGTCGGGGCGTATTTGTGGCGTACTTGGCTTGAGTGTTGGCTTGATACACGGCTTGTTGGTACGTAGTACGAGGCTTCGTAGTACGCGTAATTTTACGATGTCCCTTTTGCGGCTCGGGGACAAAGACGTTAGTAGAGGATGATTCTTGCAACGAGCAAACAGGCAATGCTCTTCAATGGATCAATTCATTCCAGAAAGCTAAGTGCAACACAAGCATGATCAATGTTATTGTTTTTCCTTGGGTGCCCACGTGGGCGCACATGTGTATGCATGCATGCTTTTTGGTTACTCCAAGCCGGCGCTTTTTCGCTTTGCGTGTGATATCCATATGTGGTCACATACGTTCAAGAATCGTTCAAGATATTTATATAGCTGACGACAAGGGCAGGGTGTCCGGGGTTCTCCCCGCCCTTGTGGCATTAAACATTCGCAATAGTTGTCTGGTGCGTTCCTGGTGTGGCGTGTTCCTGGTGTGCTGCAGCAGGTGCAGCTTGAACTTGTTCTCCCACCAGGACCGGGGGTACCCCTTCGCTGTCAGTTCCCTGTGCACTGTGGTGGCATTGTCTGCAAACAGGTCACCTGTGCTGGAGTACTGTACACATTTTTTGGCAAGTGCAGGGATGAGGGATTGTAGGGTTGCTCTGGCATTAGGTGAGTGTGCATCTGGGTACCTGATGAGTTGTTGGCCTGGGCTGAGGGTCTGTTGGTCCTGCAGTTTATTTTTCAGTGAGATGTCTATGTGCCCTGAAAGCGGGTGTGTGTGCAGTACGGCCTCAAGGGTGGGTAGGTGGGTGCCCACGCCCTCCTCCTGCAGCTTCAGGGTATATAACTTCTCAAAGAATGATTGGACTGCACTTAGGTGCTGTAGTGCAAAGCCCTGTCCCACCAGGTTGTCCCTGAAGCGGAACGGTCGGGTGGGTACCATATGTACAGGGAAATGTTGGTTGATCAGAGATTTCTGTGCTGTCCATGGTTTTGAGTAAAACCTGTGCTCCTGTACCATGGTGAAAATACTGGACAAATACTGGACAACAACGCCTTCTTAGCTCCATGCTGGTGAGAGCAAGAATAAATTCCCCCCAAAAGACAAGGGACTGTTCACATGTTGGTGGGTGGGCACCTGCTTTGTATTCGTCCAATGCTGTGACAACTTGCCACCCTTTCACCTTGGCCAATGACAATCGGTCGGCGTTGGGATGCGACAACACCTAACAAGCGGCCGCACAACAAGATCAACAAGCAATAGGAGGAACATGACAAGACGGGTATTGGCGGTTGCGTTGTGTTGGAGTGAATTCGTGGATAGATAATCGTTCGTCACATCATGACACCTGCTTGACGACGACCACACTTGCCAACTTTCTTGGTCCGTCATAAGACGTCTCATCACCAAACATGTCATCAACCATGGACGACACAAAATATATTCCTAAGGCAACATGCACAAAGCACGCCACACAGTGCAACAAAGAGAAGGCCGTAACAACACGATAAAAACAATAGACACCGAGGGAGAATGAGGGAGCAACTATCTTTGTGTCCACACGCCCCCATCTTTGTGAGGGATATGTAAGACAAACGCAAGACATGACCTCATGAGACGGAGAGTGCACAAGGCGCCCAAGGGACTTGTGAGGAACAAACCATGTATGTAGTGATTAACGGAGAACGAATCGAACGTGTGTGACAAGTGTAGTGATCACAAAAGCAACTCACACGAGACAAGGAGCCGGGCAGCTTGAGAGGATGCTTCACTTTTCTGCACCTCTTGAGTAGTATGTCGTGTGAGTGATTGACGATGTTCGTGTGATTTGACTGAATTAAGTTTGACAACTAGATGGGTGCGCTAGGAGTCTGGATGGGCATGTGTCTGCGCACCGTGTGGTTTGTGCATGTTGCTATGTTGTCTATGATGGCGCTGGAATAGTTGGTGCATGTTTCGCCCATTAGGCTCCGTATGATGGACGATCTAGATGCGGTTGTGAGAATGGTGTGATGCCGGATGATCTCCTTGACTGGACTTGGTGATGCTTGGTACATGTGTGTGGTACATTTTGGTCATCAAGACACGAAAATCCTGCAGCACCGCCACGATGGAAACCATGCAAACGACAGCCTTTCAAGACCACAACTCAAATTAAAATCCTACAACACCACCACGATGGAAACTATCGGGAAGCTGTCTTTGGAAACGATCTAAATAGGGGTCAGCCAATGATTAACCGATCGATTGCCAAAAATAGGCAAGGTCAGTAGACCGCATGCTCGCTGCTTTGCCCCCCCCTCCGGCAATGCCCCTGACCCAAGGGAGGCTGCTTCTTGTCTCCCTTGTGTCTTGTGCATTGCCTTCCCTTCGTCCCCTGTTGTCCTTCGGGAGACTTCGACTCCGGCCACTTGTTGCTCCGCCTTGTCTCCTCTTTTTCCCCGTCTCGTTTGCTAGTGGGAATAGGATGGCAACACAACTGAGCCCACGAACGAATAGGCGCACTGCCGTGTTATGGTTTTCTAGCATGGAAGCACCTAGCCCGAGACAGCAAATATCCCCGCACCCTTCTTATTCCTCCCCTTCGCCTTCTCCTCGTCCCCCCGCTTGTTCATTGAAGGGAGTAATCCGTAATGTAGCATGGCGTTTTGTGATGTTCACAATTGAGCAACAAGCTCATGTTGAAATCTTGAGGAATGTGCTTCAAGCCAACGGATCAATGGTTCAACACATACACAATTCCCGCGGAAGGCCCGAGGCCCTCGAAGCTTGGAGTTCCCCTTGAAGCCCACTTAGATGCCATCGAGAAACTTCTCATGGAGCGGATCATTTCTGTCCGGGTTTGTTTGTCCAGCAATGCACATGTGGGTGATTCATGTCCAAATGTTTGCTAAAGGGATAGGTGGCCAAGTACATGCGAAATTTCGCACTACTTGATTTGTTGAGCACGTGGTGCGAATTCATGTGTTCTCAGGCAAACCGGAGCGAGTTGCGGTTGTTATTATCCTCGTCAATGGTGAAGTTGCCCATTACTGATGCTTCGAAGCTCGCAAAATTCCAAGCATTGATGGTTCCCAACCACCGTCACATTGATGAGGAATTTGTGGAACACATGTTGCGGCTGATTGCAAAGAAGCAGGCATGGCTATTATTCCTGATTTTACATCCTACTCAGTTCTCTTGGCTTACCCGCTCCCTGCAACCTTTGTGTGTCAGCATTCCATGCGATTGGGCTAATCTTGTGTTGTCACTTGGTGACTATTAGTTCAGACACGACGCAAAGTCAATCAAGCACATAGGAGGGCACCCAACCCGAGAGAAAAGAAAGCCAAAGAGGCGAGCAATCACTTTCTGCGGGCACAACGAGGTAATGAGGGTAGAGCGTCAAGCAACATGCCGGCCACCAAACTGCTCAGAGAACCCAAGCGACGACCCTTGTTTGGCCTCAAAGTCATTTCCACTATGGGCACTAACACTTGGAATCCTTTGTATGTTCCCTTTAATCCGAAGATTGGGCCTTGTAGAGGGAGCACATGTCCCTCGATGAGCACATGGGTCCCATATCAAAAATGTGAGTGTGATTTGAGGCTTTATCCATTCGTAACTTTTAAATTTTGTTTGCCCCATATGTAAAATGGATTTTTTAGTTGCCGATATCCTTGCGTGATGTGCACGACAATGATGAATTGGAGGTTGATGGAGTTAGCATAACCATTCACCGCACAGAATTGCTCGCCGGTGCACATCAAAACTTGCACTAGCCATAGAACAACCTCGGAGTCAACAATGGTCAACTCAGCGAGAAAAATCTTTCCACTACATATTTGTTCCCATCTAACATTTATCGGCCTGAAAACTCGGCCGACAAATGTTAGATGGGTACAATTATCTAAAAGTGTTAGATAGGGAGGCGAGTTTTCAGGCCGATAAATGTTAGATGGACCGCGAGATTATCGTCTTGAAAACTCGCCTCCATCTCACAGCTTTGATGACATTCTTTCCCCTTTCGGGAGAAAACTTCTAAATGGTCTCTATTCTGCCCTGTGTTGCCCCATCCCATGCCGTTGATACAACCACGCAAACTCACCTCCAAAGGCCACTAATTGCTCCGTTGGTGCCCAGATGCCAAACTTGGGGCACGTCGTCACATTTCTTCTCTTGCCTTTATTCGGTGCGTGCACCCTCCATGAATAGGCCCCAGAACCATCAAACCGCACAATGGCAAAGTACAAGGCTTTCCACTAACAATCATAGAGCCACGGGGCCGTTAGCACTCAAAACTAAACAAGGGTGGAAGGGTTTGGTGAAACAATTTCTGCAAGAATTGGCTCTGTATAAGAGCATGCAAAATATTCAAGAGGACATCTAGCACATGAGCATGTGTGTATCAATATTGTAACAGGGGCGGGGTAGTTGACAATTCAGCCGAAGCATGCGAGCACAACCCCTTAGCATGCTCTGTGGGGACCAATGCAAGGAATGGTGGTTGCAAATAAGCTACATTTCATTTGCCTTTACCTTGACATTGTTATCTACTTGGCTTATCCCCATCAAGGCTTATCTACGTCAGACCTAGGTCTTTCTCTATCTAGCCTAGGCCTTTCTCCCTAGCCTCGCCTTACCCACTTGGGCTTCCCAAGTGCAAGTGGTAGTTGCCCGTCACCAAACATGTGGAGCCGCGGCATGCCCAAGTGCAACACATGTTTGTCATGGACAGTGACAGATGGGGATTGCACTCACGGTGAAAGTGACCGTTACGGGTAGGGTGACAGGGGCAATTTGTTGCAAACTACAATGCCTGTTTCACCGAGAGTGAAGTTGTGGGTAATCCGTGTGGCATTCAGAATCTCGCGTTGGTGCAAACGTGCTTGGGTTTCCTTGTTCCTTCCACATCAACAACTACTTCAGCAACCACATCTTCATCACTATCTATCTAACTAGCCCCTAATCCATGCTCCAGTGGAGCATTCAGCAATACACAAGGCTGTTGTGGAGCAAAGATGGGGAAGTGGGCTAGCACTAGCTTAGTACTGTTTGGGTGAGGCTCATGTCTTTGTGACGTATACTTCTTTGCTTATCTCCATCTAGCCTAGGCTGATTTCGATTTAGCGTGGGCTTATCTGTCCAGCTTGGGCTTATCTCCGTGTAGCCTGTGTGTGTCCGTCGAGCAAAGACTAGATGGGTGTCGCCTAGGCTTATTTCCATTGGACCCAGGCTTATCTTCTTCTGGCCTCGGCTTAACTCTGTGCTAAACCGCAACTTATCTCCGTGTCGCCTCAACTCATCTCTTTGCCTAACCTGGGCTTGTCTTTGTGCAGCCTTGGTCGAGCTGTGTCTAGCTTGATGTTATCTGTGTGTGGTCTTGGTTGATCTCCGGCTTGCCCAGGCTTACCTTTGTCTTGCGGGGGCTTATCTCCGTTCAGTGTTTCAGGTTGGTGACAACCCTGTTGTTGGGGCTCCATTGTTTTGTGGCACTGTGGAGCCTTTGCGTGTGTGCTTGTTGTGATTGACTTGTAGTCTAGCCCGGATTCATCTTTGTCCTCTACCTTGACCTTCTTGCTGTCCAGCTTGTGCTTATCTATGTCAAGCGTGGCCCATGCTTGTCTTTGGCTTATGCTTGTCTTCATGTGGCCTGCACTTCTTGCAGACCAAATGGAGATAAGCGTGGGTGTGATGTAGATTAGCTCGGACAGTGTGAGGAAATGACAAGTAAGTGGTCTTGTGACGATGAGGTAGGGTGGGCATTTGCCTAGTAAGATTGGAAAAGTTACTCTTCAAGGACAGTGTGTATTGTTGTATTATCCAAAGCTACACATTTTTGTAAAAGCAACAACACTACTTGAAAAGTAGGTCGCGGAGTGAGCATCCGACCTAGGGTGCGAGTGGTGCCACTATTTTGGGTTTTGTGGCAAGCGCAAAAGTGGTATTATTAACTCCGATCTCTATGGACTGATGATGTCGGTTTTTGTTTTTCTGGCTGTTCGGAGGTAGGACGCTTGTGGCTATGATGATAATCCGGGCTTACCGAGGAGAATTGCTTCAAAAGATATGTGAGGTGCCAACAATGCATGTTTTCAGATTGTACGCAAAGAGCCATCTGAGCGAGTAGCACCATGAGCAGTGTCCAACCTTGCTATCCCACATTTCATGCTCTACAGGCTCAAACAGCCTCAACAGCATGGGCCACATCCGGTGGTGGGCTCAAGCACTTGAGGCAGAGAATGAACAGAGAATCTGCTACAGAATCTGTCATCATCTGTATCACCAAAGGTAAGACCAGATAATCCCAGAAGATTTGCAGCCCCCACGGTGGCTCTTGATGCTACCAATTGTACTATTGTCAAGTGTAATTCCAAATCAGTTGCATGGTCTCTGGCGGTTTCGGATGCGGGAGTTTTGGTGTGCATCATGGCAACAGGACCTCGCCGGTCCAGTTGTTGGAAGTGGGGGTTTAGCATTCAATGGTCTATGTCCTGTTTGACTTGTCTGAAGCCTCATTCCACAGGGGTGGCTGTCACTTGGTGACACAGAATGCTGGGAAAAATTGGGTGGCATGCTTGTCCCTTGTGCTTCGCCCAAGCCAAATTTTCGGCATATCGCCAGCGACACCCCTGTGCCCCAACCCAGGAAAGCATTGCTCCCCCTGTCTGTCAATTTGGCATGCGACTGCTGAATTGTGCCGGAACGCCGTTGTGTTACCATTCACGTGTGTGTGTGTGTGTGTGTGTGTTGGCAATTTTCATAGATATCTAGTGTTTGTGTGTCATAGGCCACCTCAGCCACGGGACGCCTCAGATGCAGTCAGATATTGGAGCTATTGAGTATGCCCGGAGGGCGCCAACCACTCTCCCATCGCCTATCAAAAAGTGTACAGGATTGCTGCATTCAGTACCCCCCATGGCTCCAGGATGTCGGTTTTGGGCCCATGCGCACCGGCATCCGTTGCCACTGCATACAGTTTCCCATTTGCTGTCTGCAGCCACAGCTGATTGGCCGACTTTTGAAGGGCAACGCCGAGGCGCTGCAGTACTTCTTCAAGGACCAAAAAATGGTGGAGAAATGGTTCGACGGGTTTGAGAAGTGTGCCAAGCATGGGGTCAACTCGAAACGGGGTGCGGCGGCTCTGCGACATTATCTCTTCACCAACCGTGAGGTATGCAGCCCCATTCTTTCGAGGTTGCCGATCCTAGTTTCAAGAGTAGGGAGTGGGGTTGGTTGAGTTGAGAGCAAGGAGCGGCCGGGTTCGACCCCATCAAGAGATCACTGGGCCTGGTCCACATTTGCGACGGCAGCCTAGGAACACGGGTTCCCAGTGCATGGTGCACACTCCTCCGTGCATGCACTCCACCATAGGGCTCTTAAAGCCATCGAAACGGAGGTGAGTTCAAGCAGTAGTGCACGCACATGACGTTCTCCGGTCACGTCGAAGGTCCATTTGGCCAAAGTCGACCTCAAGGTTGGATTGGGTCCTCAATCTTCAGCTTCCACTCCCCGTTAGTGGGACCCATGGAGTCGGTCAACAACCCACTCTGGATTGTGAGTGTTGTGCCAAGCCCTTGCTCAATA
Organism: Eutreptiella sp. 'Long Island Sound 2002'; assembly: GCA_964036045.1. Classification (NCBI taxonomy): domain Eukaryota; phylum Euglenozoa; class Euglenophyceae; order Eutreptiales; family Eutreptiaceae; genus Eutreptiella; species Eutreptiella sp. 'Long Island Sound 2002'. Next base: position 42,666,759 of record OZ038390.1, read on the forward strand.
TCCTGCGGAAAAGTTCCCAAGCCCCCCGTCACTCTGACCCTTCTGACGCTTGCGTGCGTTTTGTTCTGTGCAGACAGACTGGGACAAGATCTCGTGGAAAGGGCTTGGAGGGTTTGCCCCGCCATCAGTGGCCTCGCGACCGCAGCTGTTGACGCAGATGGACGCCCCTAAGACTGCCAGGGGACTCCTGCAAGACCCCAAATTCGTGGCTTCTCAGTCTTTTCAGGTGATGGCCTACTGCTTGGGATTTTACTTAAGGGGGGATATAACCACCAGCCAGCAGCGCACCATGGGGACAGATAAGTTTGCCCAGCGCAAGCGTGTGGCCATGACATCACGGTTTTCTCTGAAGACTCACGGAGTATTTCTCTGAAGGGTTGCAGCTAAAGACCACCAGACACAAGCAGTTTGAAAATTGGATCGTGCCACCACCGTTCCCCTTGATGTAGAGGTCACCCCGGAGGTTGGTCATTCAGAGCCACGAAGCAAAGCCGCTGCAGGTCTGTCTTGGGTGCATCATCAACCTTCTACAAAGGATTGTCTGCCACAGCCCAATGGTCTGTCGAATCCGAAGCCATTGTGCGGCAACTTGCTGCTGGGGCGTCTGGCAATAAGGGACATGCAGGCGATTCCTCCCGCTCTTTCAGACAGCCCAGTCACTGCTGCTCCAACAGCTATCTGTCCGCTGCTTATTGATTCTCACAAGCGTGCCTTCCGACTGTGCTTTCCCCATTCTACCCCATTCTACGCCATGTCCCTGGGCCTTGACGGGGTCGGTTCTTTTCTGTGGTGGTTCCGGCCAAACAACCTTCCCCCACTGTGCCTCTGGTCTTCCTGCGTCCTCTCATAAAGGAATGATGATGCGAGGGAATGCGGGGAGGTAGAAGAGGCACAGGGGGGGGGGGGGGTTGGCGTGTTGCCTTGGATTTTTTTTTTGTGTCTGCAGCTGGCGACACCTATTCGCCGATCGCCAGTCGCTGCCCTTGCCTTCCCTTTCCTTGAATGAAGGTCCACCAAGCTGCTGTTTGGTCCGCCGTTTCTGTTTCTCCATGGTGGCGGGTTGCGTCGACCAAAACATTAAGGATCCATACGGCTTTACCTTTCACCTCCATGAGGACACAGCAATGTTCATGGCGGAGTGTTTCCATCACACGTGTGGGTGAGTTGCGTAAACTCAGCACAATTGTCACCACTTCCTCCATTGGGAGGAAATTGTCAGAAATTCCTCCATGTATCACACTTTCACGCTTCAACAGGAGCGTCAACGGGGGTGCCCGGTCCAAGCCGCTAGACCATCCTCAACACCACCGGCACATGCTCAACTGTCTGCTACACGCCATACCCCCGGCGATGCAGTGCCACGGAGTTCTGGCGGGCACTCGCACTCTTGCTGCACCAGATCTTCGTATCTGGCTGTGCCACGTGACTCGCGGGGTAATTTGCAAGGCTTCTCTTTCGTAGGGGCAGTCCACGTCATGCGTGGGATGTGGGGGGTTTGGCATGTCGCCTTGGTTGGTTGTTCTCCGGGGGGCGGGGGGGGCACACACCCCTCAGGCCCACACTTTATGAGCGACCCATGCCAGGGCCTGTGGATAATTTTTCCTTTTTGGCAATGCTGGTGGGGACTCCCTCTGCAACCCCCTGGACCGGGATCCAAGCTCCGAGTCCACAAATCGGGATTCGCGGATTTTTTCCCCCACCCTCCTTTTGTTGCCATGCAAAGAGTTGCTGTCGGCCATTCTTTTCTGCAATTTTTTTCGGGGTAACTGGGGTGTCTCCAGAGCCCTCCTCTGCTGAGAGGCCCCCTGATCCACGCCCCTGCGTCCTCAGCATGCGGTCGCCGACGGCAGTATTGTGGCCCTCGACGAGGACTATTTTGTGACAGAGGTGCTTCATCAATTTCGGCACGAGCCCCTTCATGACAGCGAAGTGCTTGCAGTGCTCCAGGGGTTTGTGCGCAGCTCGAGTTTCTCGGATTTGGTGACGGAGCTCGTCCCCAAAATAAATGATGCGCAGCTGCTGAGCCTCGCAGACGGACTCTTGGACCATGACCAGAAGACAAATGTCTGCAGCGCCAGTTGGGAGGTTTGTCCACCGGACGGTGCTTACTATCATTTGTGTTGGGGCAGATGTTTGCTTAAGCTCGGGGGATGACGAGGTCACGGCCCCTGTTGAGTGGCTTAGAGAGCCAAGCTCCTCAGTGTTGTCAGTTTCCTTCTGGGGAAACTTGTGGTTTGGCCAACCCAGTCAGCCAAGGCCCCAAAATGACCCCTTCCCCCCCCCCCCACCCCCAGGAGGGTGCTTGGTGTCATGTGTCCAACGGGGGAGTGCTTGTTATCGTTCGTGTACAAGCGGATGCCTATCATATGTGGCTGACAAATGGATTGCGTGTTATATTGCTCCCAACAATTGCAAGCGGAAACGGAGCTGATTCCGCAGCAGACCCGCTGGGATGCATTCGACCATGGCAGCATGGTTTACCCGGGCAGACCCTACCATGCACGGGATGGCAATTGAATGCTTAGGGAACAGAATGGCAAGGACCAGGATTTTCGAGTTGAAGGAAGGTTTTTCTTTACGGACATTTTTCAATATGGAAGTGGGTGCCCAAATCATTTGGAGATGGTTGCATTCTAATGCACCAGCCTATGAGTGTCTAAAATCCTTTCTTCTCTGTAGAATGTGGTTCTGCTCAGCTGCAAATGGGACAATTTGGACGAGTTACTGCTGTACAATAGTCTGGCAACAATGGCCCAGGGGTTGATACGTGATGTTGTGGATGACGACTTCTCTCAGGAGATGGATGCAATCCTGCAGGCTTACAACAGGTGTCTGCAAGGATGCAGAAGCAAGACTATCGAAATGTAGAGGCAGGCGCTGAGGAAGGGTTATGGGGATCCAAAGGTACTGTGGGAAAACACACGCAGGAATGTGGGGATGTCGTGGCACGGTGGTGCGGAAGCAGTGGCAGGGATCGGGGGAAGCATGGGCCTGGGTGTGCGGATGTAGTGGCTGGGTTGTGGGGTCCAGTGGCAGGGGCATAAGGGAGTGGTGGCAGGTGTATGGTGATGTAACGGAAGATCAGGGGCAGTCTTTTGGGGGACGCAGAAGCAGGAATTTGGGAAGGAGAGGTAGCGGGTTCCTGGCGGGTACCTACACAGGCGCACACACGCACGCACTAACATTGTGTGATTGATTGCCTATCTGTTGATTCCTCCGACCCAAGTGTGTGACGTCTTGCTCGTGGCTGCGCATGGGTCTCCCTCGAAAGTAATACTGCGGACGAACGTGCATTCAGCACCAAGACACAAAGTCATTCTTTATATCCACAAATACAAGGCCGTGTGCGCAGTGTGAAGGTAGTGCGCACTGTTTAATTGTCATTTGCGGGGTGGCACGTTGAAAAAATCAGTACAAGTGCAGGAAATGAGCACACCCAGGCAGTGCCCTCTTCTTTCCCTTGCACAGGTCCCTCTCGGTGCCTTCAATCTCGGGAGATAGCTTCGAAAAAAAAATCGGGCAGAAACTGTGAAGGCTCAATCAGTGCGTTTGGCAAACAAAACACATTGTTGAGCAGGCAGCCTGCAGACCTTCTCGCCGATATCTGCCCATGAGAGCCCCGCATCCCCAAGAGAAACGGCAGCGCTAATTCTGAGCCTCGCCTTCATTGAGAAATTGTCCCAAGCAGCTTCCATGGCCAACGGCTTATACAAGGCCTTTCCTTGTTTTCCCACATTCCCCCAGTGGTCAGAGGAAGGTCAGTGCGTGGTATCAGTGCATGATTTGCATGGGCAATGCATTTTGTAGCCACCAGAGTCGGAGTGACAAATTGGATGACTTGGATGCGTTCTGTGCTGCCAAACGCCGATGGGGGCGCGAATCGTCGAGCAAGTCGCAGGTAGTGCTGTCTTCCCTTCCCAGCCTGCGCCCTGCCAACATACCCCTCGCACAACCATCCGCGCTAGCCGCTGTGGCGGTGAGTGTCCGAGAGTGGAACAATGTCCCACCTTTCCGTCGGTAAGTGCGGTGATTTGCTTTTTACAAAGGGAACTGTGGGGAAGTTCTTTGACCTCCCGGAAAATGGGGAAAAGGGGACAGTGAAAAATGGCTATTTTGTTCCATTTTGTCCCATTTTCCTCCCATTTCCCTCCCAGTTCCCCGCCCTTTCTCTCCCACTCTGAACGTTCTTCCTACATTGCCCATCCTGATCTTTTGATGAATCCCCACTTCTCCCCATTTCCCCCCATTTCCCCCATTTTCCCTGACTCCAGAATCCTGGTTTGGTGAGTTGGTGAGTTCGGCGGCGGTTAGTGCGGATGCCTGCCTATCACCGGTTATGTTGCTGTGTGTTTCACTCTCAGGATTAAGTGCTCCAGTGCCCTCCATTTGTCACCGGTGGGTGTATTCGCTACATCCTCTTTTGAAGCTGTGTGATTGTGTGGCCAAACACTCGAACATCATTGCGCCATCGTGCCTTTGCCTGGTCACAAACGTCTTTCCGATCGGAGGGCCTGTGCCTTTAATGTGCTGCTCAGTGAAAGGATTCCTGAAAAGTGCGGCAGCGTTGTGGCCCCGAGAGTGTGCAGTAAGGCATTAGTACTCACTGAGTGCAGTCTGCTCTTCAGAAGCAGAGAGTACACCTCCACCTTGAGTATGATGCCCTACGGGGCTTTCTTTTCCTTCCACTGCTTTATTTATGCGACGCCTTACTTGTAGCTGCACGTCATTTTGGACGTTTCTGCCCTCTTTTACCCAAAACAAAAACTGGTGCAAAGTTTCGAGTTTGCTGAAGCACGAAATGCCCTCTCTCGACGCCAAAGCTCAAACCCTCTCCTAAGGCAATTCATTCTGGCTTGGTGTGCTGTGCATATGTTCTGTGTGGAACATTGCAATCTCTGTCGGCCAGCCCCTGTGCTGTGCTGATGGTGTGGTGATGTTGCAGATCAGGCACTCGGAGCATACGGCATTCATGCTGTTAATAGCTTGTGATGGGGCGACCAGGGGACACATCAGGGGCTGGAGCGGTCACTCCTTCACAGAGCACGAAATTGCAATCGGCGCAATCCCCAGCCGCTGAGGAAGCAGCGAAAGAGCATGTGAGATGAATGCAGCCCTCAACCAACCTCTTTTCATGGTGCAGCTGAAAATACGGGGAGACAACAGCCAAACGAAAGACGAACGGAAGCCATTGGGAATGGTCAAAAGCTATTACCTATGGCAAGTGTTGCCGCAACTACGTGAGGCAGCAACTTGTTACGAACCCACAGGAAATCAGAATAGAAGAAAGCTGCGGTGTTGCGGTCCTCTGTGGTAGTGGCAGTGTGCCGGAGCCCTACACCCCGCATCATAAATAGGTGCCTGGTACCTCCACCCTCCATTACCCAGCCGGATAACATGTCGCGCCAACACCACATGTAGCCTTCGACACCTCCCTGGCACGACAAGCACCCTAGGACATGTGCTTCCCGTGTGTTCGCGAATTTCAGGTTAGGGTTAGGGTTAGGTTCCCAGGGAGGGAGCACATGTTGTACCATAGTGACGGAGTCTCGAGGACTTTGTCAGTGGCTGTTCCATTGTGCCCAAATTTGGCGATTTTCTTTCGTTTGTGGATCACGCACCCTCCCCGGAGGACCACAAAGGGTCCCGGTGTACAGTGACAACGAACAGGTGAACCGCACGGATCAGCCTCTTCAAACCCAACAGGATTTGCTTGGGCAAAAGGACATCCTCTGCAGCGCCGACCTTTGGGGCATTGTTTTTCCCGCGTCTTCGAGTAGTCTCTGGCTCTCTCGATCCCCCACCCAAATGGTCACACGCTCTGCGTTTCGCAGGTGAAGTATCCTCTGTGCCTCGCCTTCCGGGTGCTGTACTGTTTGCGGCGGCATTTTGCAGACCAGCAGGCCCTTACTGCCGTGCTCGAGGCCAACGCCCTCCCGCTGGTCCCTGCGTACGAATCCCCACAGTTGTGCCTCGAGATGCAGCAGGATTTGCAGGAAAGGAAGCGCAAACGCGATCGTGCAAAGCGGCGGGAGGATGCGGGAGGGCGCCGGAAGAAGCACAAGAAGAAGAAGCACAAGAAGAAGAAGAAGAGGAAGAAGAAGCAGAGAACAGCGGAAACATCATCGGATGATGCTTCGTCTTCCGATACTAGCGCTTCAAGGAGTGCGAGTGACCTCGATCCTGAAGACCCAATGTCCCACTTTTTGGGGTCAGCGCCCGTTGTCACGGGGTGGCAGGTGCGTTTGCTGGGAACTGGGACACGGCTTTTCTGTGATTTCCCGCCCACCCCGCGCATGATTGTTGCTCAGTGCAATATGGCACAAGGGTACAACCAGCCACAGAGCCGGGGGGGGGGGGGGGGGGGCGGGTGTACATCCTCTGTGGTGCGGGTCGAGGCCCCTGGCATCCTGGTGCTAAAGCGACGGGCGCACATGTGGTGTACGCTCCGTGCAGCGCACACTTCGGGGGCATCCCTCCGCCAAAAACAATGACACCGGGTGTCTCTGCTTGAGCCCCTCTTTTTACACGCATGAGCTATGTGCTGTCAGCCACAGCACTCATACGTCTCGTCTGCAGGTTGCCTCCAATTGTCGGTACCGACGCCAGGTCGCCATCCTGAGGACTCTGACCTCTGGCCTCGTGGTAGGGACCATGGCTGTGCCAGGGCTGGTGGCACAGTTCCTGTTGACGCTGCTGTTGCAGGAGCGCCAGAAGGATTCAGCCGCCCACGAGGAGCTGCGAGGGCCGTCCAGGTCGTTGTTCCTCGCTTTGTCGCAAGGCTGAGATTGAGTTCGGGATTTTTTGAAAGGGCAGGGGGACGTTTTAGGGTCTGGATGCAATCAATGAGACGCGGAGGAGCCGGCGACAAAGTTGCCCGGTCCCAAAATGGCGCAAGTGGCAAGATTTGATGCAATATCGAGCTCGTGAAAACGATTTTGGTAGTAACCACTGACACAAAGCCCCAGGATTGGTCTCAGCACTCTCCAAAACCTTTAGGGCCCTTCCAGAGGGCCGTTTGCTCAAACAGGGGTATCCCCCTGTTTCCTTGTTTAAGCCCCACAGGAACCAATCATTTTGGTACTTGGTCTCTTTCGGAAAATCTGGGTCCCCGAAGCGGCGGTTGGATGTTAGTTCAGTCCTGTCTGTAGGACGCCATATAAGTGGCAGTCTTTGTGTACAAGTTTGGGGATTTGCTGCCCGGCACATACCCTGTGCGGGTCTCAACCGCCTTCCGACGTCCAGCATCACTGGAACCGGAATCCGAAGGGGAGCCCCTGGCAGAGCGGCACGCACCTCCTGCGAGGGACCGCATGACTCAGTGGACTTCTAGCTGCGGCAATGAAAAGGTGTGATGAGCAGCCATTGTGTTATCATTTTGTGTACATGCTGTGATTCGGGTTTGGGGTTTGGTGCAACTCTTGGCGGGCCTGTTTGCGCAAGGACAGCCTGGCCAACAGGGGTTGCGTTGTGTTCATTGTGTGTGTGGTACCTCAACCGTCACCGTTTTGTGACACGGGGCATTACAGTAAGCGGGAACTGCTAATCCGCTTGATTGCGCGCCAACTCTTTTTGTCAGGTCCAATGGTGCATCTTTTTTCCTGTGGTTTGTTGTTACATGGGCCAAACCGGCATTTGGGGCTGCGTTCGGTCATTTTTTGGGCCAAAATTGACTTGAAAATGGTCAGTGGCCGGGTGAAATTTGGTTAGCACACGGAGAATGACGGAGAGACTAACCTGCACGGCTTCAGGTTCTGCGAGGATCGTGTCCATGTTCTGCGGCAGCCTAGTGTCCAATCCAACCGTCTATTGATGATGGGCTCCCTGTTCGGAATTGCACCACGTCACAAGGGGACGCTTTAGTGATTGTACTGCCCCTTCGGGCTATGGGAGTGGTTTGCAGATGTGTTTGACTCGTAGCCTACGCCGGTGTCCATGCACAGTAGCGCCATGCCGCTGCCACGTCATCTTCACAGAGAATACGGGGACATTTTTAGTTCATTCTCAATGGGAGGTAGCATTTTTTTTGGGATGTCTCCACAACAAGTTGCATCTTACTAAGCCCACTTGCGAGGCGGTCTGCTGTTTTGAGGTACGCTTTTCTTTCAAGGTCTGTATCACACAGCTCGGTCCCCTTGTCACAGGTTGCGCGCCGATTCTGAGAGAACGACGCGCCCCAAACGCTGTTTGACTGTCAAGGCAATCAACCTGGGGAAAGGAGTTTCACACCCTAACATGCCTCTTCTGTATGAAAACGGTGGTAGGAATGAGTGTGATTGTTCATTACATTGCAGTGCAGTGCAGTGCTGTGCGATGTGATGCTTTAGGTACATTGTTCTGTTGTCTCATTGTTTTGTGGTATTGGACAGTAAGTCTCAACTTGCTCATCTTTACCTTGCAAATTTTCTTGGGTGTCTTCCACAGGGATCGCAGGGGACCTCAGTGGGGTATTGGAGGGAGCCTCTGCATGGATATGGTGAAGCCACAGAAGATGCAGGACGTTCCAGAGATCTGCAGGGGCACGAGAGAGTGGGATCTGGGGAAAGAGGATGAGCACTGGGAAGCAGGAGCTGCCTGGGATGGGAGGGGCAGAGATGAGGAGTGGGAACGGCATCGGGAATGGGATCAGGATCGGGATCGGGATCGGGATCGGGATCGGGCTGAGAGCTGGGATACGCATTGGTATGGGCATCAGACCAGGCAAAGGAAGTGGGATGGGGACAGTGATAGCGATGAGGACAGGGATGGATGTTGGCATTGGGATCGGAACCAAGGAAGGCAGAGGGAGAGGGGAGGGGATTCTGACAGGAAGGACCATAGGCATAGGGATAGGGATGAGAGAGGTGAGCAAGATGGAGACCGGGGCTGGGGTGGGCATTGGGAAAGGGACCAGGGTCGGGATCGGGCCAGGGATTGTGATAAAGACAGGGGCGTTGGTGATAGAGACAGTGGTGGCAACAGCGGCAGGGATCGGGGTGAACATGAGGATTTAGACAGCGGTAGGAGATTCGGGCAAGGCAGCAGGGAAAGAAGTAAGAGAACATGAGATTTGGATTGGCTTGGAGAACAGGAGTGCACTGGAAAGTACACACCATGGAAGGCAGTCTCCTATGTACCACGGCCCACAAAAGTAACCCCCCCACGAAATACTTGCGCCGGGGGAGTGATCAAATCGAGGTTGGTGGGCCGGCCAAATGGTCTAATTATTGAGGCAGGGGAATTGTTTGGCTCATTTTGTACATCCATGCTTGTGATGTACAAACATACAATGAATATTGATCTGCATGGTGAGTTGCACAATGATGCTGGGGATCCTGGTTGTGGGTCCTCTTCTGATGACAATTGTCAGAGCATGACCTTCTTCACCATGGAGAAGGCCTTGCATTGCCTCAAGAGAGTGCAGATGACCATATGGACGACCAGCAACCATTCGAAAGCCCCCAGGAATTACCAGCAACCATACAGAAGCCTACAGAAGCCTCCAGGGGGAGAATTTAATTGGCTATTTGGAATCACCACCAATCTGGGGGAAGTATTTGGGGTTGGGGGAATTCTCAGGGGAGGGGAGTTACTCGGGGGGATGGGGGTTACTGCTGGTGTCACCGCAAGTGGTTTGCTGGTGTTGTTTAGACCAGGATGAGAAAGGGTTGCCAAGAGAGGTTTGGTGATCTGTAGGCATTTTTTTTTCGCTTTCCTGTGCCTTATTTGCACGTAAAGGCTTGCATTTATGAGTCCTACGAGGGGTGTCCCTAGTATTTTGTGCAGCTTTCGAAATCCCATCCCTTCCGAAAACAATTGGCTACAGGTGTTCTGCGCACACAGTGGGCGGTTATGCATTTTGAAACGGTTGGACCCTGAGACTGCTGGCGGGGTATTGCAAGATGTTGCCCTTGCACAATGGGCATGGGACGCAAGGCGGACCAGGAGCTTTTGTGCAGGGGTGAACTGGGACCATTGGTGGCCATTCGAAACGGCAATCGAAAGATTGAGTTAGGCACCATTGACCCCGCCGACTCTTGTGTGGATTACAGTACTCACAGTATCTCCTTTGGGGGTGCCGAGTAGCGGACTGTCCATATGTCCATACGACAAAAAAACCAGCAAAGGGAAGCAACAAAGCGACCCAGGTATACCTACCTCTGGCAAGATGATCTGGGCAATGCCTAGACATCAGAGACTGTTGAAGTGTCAAGGCGGTCCTTTAGGCGGTACCGACCGCAGCTGATGTCCATGCGACAGTGGTTGGAAGTTTTATTGACAGCGGTTTTATGACCAAACCATGGTTTTCCACAGTTTACAAGTGGCAAGTTAATGACCAACCAATAGCCAGACCAATGGCAGTTGGTGGTTTGTCCTGTTGGTTCGCCGACGGCGGTCGGGTCAGTGGGCAATTGCCAGCCATGTTTGTTTTTCGATTTGTTCCACATGGTTGGACGAACTCATACCTCTCCCCCCCCCCCCCCCCCGACCCATTGTGGCAATCATTCACTTGGCTGCAGGCCCTTACCACTCTTATCATCCGGCCCTTACCACTCTTATCATCCAGCCGTCCTCCTTAACCCGAGCCCAAGCCTCACACCAATGAAGCAGAACATGCCAAGCACTGCAGAGCAGTTACTTATCAACTCCCCGCTTCCTGATGCTTGCGTTTGTTGGCCCACCAGGAATTTTGCAGTAGATTCCTCTCTTTATTTTGTGCCGCCTCTGGCCTCTGGCTTCTGGCCGTGCAAGTACCTGAGATCTTTACATTTCTTTCTCCGCCCCGCTTCTGACCCCCCTTACCCTAACGTTGACTCTGCTGCTCGTCCCATTCAAGACCTGGGAGTGCCAAATATGATGTGCGAGGCGCCGTGAGTTCGTCTGCCGAGCCACACAGAGCCACAGAGGCTCCTAGGGGTTTGCCTAGGGAGGTGCGCACAGTGCGCCATCCAGAGCCGTCCGTTCTGCAACAATGGATCCAAAAGAGGTGTTTCCGTGTTCTATGGCAGAGGGTAGTAATGCACCACCATACCAAAATTGGCGTGGCCACACTGCTTTGCTGTGACCATTCGTCACAAGCAAGAAACCTCTACTCTACCACACACCCTCGCGACCTGTAAACAGGTTTTCCCCCTCTTCATCCAGGGATGGATATAATTTTGGCGCCACTTGGGGGGTCCGGGTCTGGGGGGGGGGGGGGTCATTTTTTGTGAGTGGTCACAAAAAAACTAAAGGGCCATAGTGGGAAAGTGCAAACCCGCAAAATATTGTGACCAAATAAGGTGTCTCTGGTAGAATGTCTCCTGTGCCTGCCTGTCCTGCAAATTTACTGTGACTGTGTCTACTTGCACTGCAAATTTATTTTGACTGCTGGTATCTGTACACGGTGTGTGTTTTCTGTTGTTGCAGATCCTTTTGTTCCTTTTGGCCAGATGGAGCAAGCTCCTTGTCCTCCTTTGCATCCATTAGTACAGGCTCATCTAGTGGCAGTGTCAGCCATACTGACAGTGATAATGACAGGTCAAGTAGTGGTAGCTGCAGCGAGCAAGACCATATTGTCACTGTGAGTGATGACAGTGAATGACATTGAATGACGTTGAATGACATTGGCAATGTTGCATCCACAGGGCTCTGTGCCTGTCACGTGTGTTGTTGCAGCCCACCCCCGCCCCCCTCCCATGTACATGTACGGGCTGAGGGCTCCCCAAAACAGCCGGTTTTAGGTCAGTTTTTTTGTGACCAAATATTGTGACTTTTTTTGTGACCAAACAAGGGGGGGCTGGGGGGGGTCCGGGCCGGACCCACCTCCCACTTATATCCACCTCTGCCTCACCTTCAGCAGATCCCCCCCCCCTCTTTCTTTCTTGGGGCTGCAAAGGTGGTAATGGCGCTTGGGAACCAGCGGGCGTCAAAAATATCAGCGCTGGGTGTACAATATTTCTGTTGCTCGACCACTTACCATGGCACAGTGCCAATCATGTCCCTTGGATGCATGTATATGCAAATGTTGACTCTTCTTTCTTTTTCTTTGGTTCGGTGCAAAGTTCCAAACACAGCAGGAGACTTACCACTGAATACTTCCTAAGTCCATGGTGTTTTATCCCATCTTTTAGGGTACATACGCCTCCTTGTAGAGCGGTGCGGAGAGGTGCTGCAGAGCCCTCTTTGTCTGACATTACAGAGAAATGCTATCTAGAAACATCCACACCATCAACGATGACAAATTTTGCCGAAGGATCAGGTGTTAGGGCGTCTACATGCACTGTACCATGCGTACCTCTTTGGTGTAGACAAAAGACGGCCAAACCATGGGGGGCTCGCCGGGACCAGATCCTTGACGCCGACTCCCCCCCTCCCCCCCTCTCTGCTGGTTTTTTGGTTGGGACGTGCCGGACCATGGGCGCCGAAGGCGCCCCAAGGAAAATTTGCTTGAACTAGTGGAGGGTGAAAAAATGGGTTTTCACCGCATGTGTCTACACTCAAAATGCTCAGTTTTTTTAGGAGAACCCAAGAATGGATGAAAACCAAATTGGACCAAATATGAATACCACCCCTGTGCACAGGTATGTCAGAGATGGCCCATACCGTAGTGGGTAAAGCAGTGCCTCTGCAAATAAAAGGTTTCGGATGCAAACCCAGTGGGGGCATTCTGCCCAAAAGAGGGCCGAAATGCTACACCAGCCCTGCATTCTCCGGGATCCCCAAACAAAGGCAAACCAAATCAAAATTGGGTGCCTCAACCCTGCCTTCTGGGGGGCCCAAAAGTGGGCGCAAATGCTACATCACCCCTACATTCTCGGGGGTCCCCAACAAAGCGGACAAAATCAAAGCGGGCCCAAAAGAGGGCCGAAATGCTACATCAAACATGCATTCTCGGGGATCCCCAACAAAGGGGACAAATCAAAGCGGGCCCAAAGGAGGGCGGAAATGCTACATCACCCTTGCATTCTCGGGGATGCCCCACAAAGGGGACAAATCAAAGCGGGCCCAAAAGGGGGCGGAAATGCTACATCACCCCTGCATTCTCGGGGATCCCCAAACAAAGGCGAACAAAATGAGAATTGGGTGCCTCAACCCTGCCTTCTAGGGGGCCCAACAGTGGGCGCAAATGCTACACCACCCCTGCATTCTCGGGGGTCCCCAACAAAGGGAACAAAATCAAAGCGGACCCAAGAGAGGGCCGAAATGCTACATCACCCCTGCATTCTCGGGGATCCCCAACAAAGGGGACAAAATCAAAGCGGGCCCAAAAGAGGGCCGAAATGCTACATCACCCCTGCATTCTCGGGGCTCCCCAACAAAGGGGACAAATCAAAGCGGGCCCAAAAGAGGGCGGAAATGCTGCATCAACCCTGCATTCTCCGGGATCCCCAAACAAAGGCAAACCAAATCAAATTTGGGTGCCTCAACCCTGCCTTCTGGGGGGCCCAAAAGTGGGCGCAAATGCTACATCACACCTGCATTCCTGGGGGTCCCCAACAAAAGGGACAAAATCAAAGCGGGCCCAAAAGAGGGCGGAAATGCTACATCACCCCTGCATTCGCGGGGATCCCCAACAAAGGGGACAAATCAAAGCGGGCCCAAAAGAGGGCCGAAATGCTACATCACCCCTGCATTCCCAGGGATACCCAAACAAAGGGACAAACCAAAGCGGGCCCAAAAGAGGGCGCAAATGCTACATCACCCCTGCATTCTCGGGGATCCCCAACAAAGGGGACAAATCAAAGCTGGCCCAGAGGAGGGCAAAAACGCTACATCACCCCTCTATTCTCTGGGATCCCCAAACAAAGGGGACAAATCAAAGCGGGCCCAAAAGGGGGCGGAAATGCTACATCAGCCCTGCATTCTCCGGGATCCCCAAACAAAGGCAGACAAAATCAGAAATGGCTGCCTCAATCCTGCCTTTTGGGGGCCCAAAAGTGGGCGCAAATGCTATGTCACCCCTGCATTCTCGGGGGTCCCCAACAAAGGGGACAAAATCAAAGCGGGCCCAAAAGAGGGCGGAAATGCTATATCACCCCTGCATTCTCGGGGATCCCCAACAAAGGGGACAAATCAAAGCGGGCCCAAAGGAGGGCGGAAATGCTACATCACCCCTGCATTCCCAGGGATACCCAAACAAAGGGGACAAATCAAAGCGGACCCAAAAGAGGGCGCAAATGCTACATCACCCCTGCATTCTCGGGGATCCCCAACAAAGGGGACAAATCAAAGCGGGCCCAAAAGAGGGCGGAAATGCTACATCACCCATCTATTCATTGGGATCCTCAAACAAAGGGGACAAATCAAAGCGGGCCCCAAAGGGGGCGGAAATGCTACATCAGCCCTGCATACTCCGGGATCCCCAAACAAAGGCAGACAAAATCAGAAATGGCTACCTCAATCTTGCCTTTTGGGGGCCCAAAAGTGGGCGCAAATGCTATGTCACCCCTGCATTCTCGGGGGTCCCCAACAAAGGGGACAAAATCAAAGCGGGTCCAAAAGAGGGCGGAAATGCTACATCACCCCTGCATTCGCGGGGATCCCCAACAAAGGGGACAAATCAAAGCGGGCTCAAAAGAGGGCCGAAATGCTACATCACCCCTGCATTCCCAGGGATCCCCAAACAAAGGGACAAATCAAAGCGGGCCCAAAAGAGGGCGCAAATGCTACATCACCCCTGCATTCTCGGGGATCCCCAACAAAGGGGACAAATCAAAGCTGGCCCAGAGGAGGGCAGAAACGCTACATCACCCCTCTATTCTCTGGGATCCCCAAACAAAGGGGACAAATCAAAGCGGGCCCAAAAGGGGGCGGAAATGCTACATCAGCCCTGCATTCTCCGGGATCCCCAAACAAAGGCAGACAAAATCAGAAATGGCTGCCTCAATCTTGCCTTTTGGGGGCCCAAAAGTGGGCGCAAATGCTATGTCACCCCTGCATTCTCGGGGGTCCCCAACAAAGGGGACAAAATCAAAGCGGGCCCAAAAGAGGGCGGAAATGCTACATCACCCGTGCATTCTCGGGGATCCCCAAACAAAGGGGACAAATCAAAGCGGGCCCAAAAGAGGGCGCAAATGCTACATCACCCCTGCATTCTCGGGGATCCCCAACAAAGGGGACAAAATCAAAGCGGGCCCAAAAGAGGGCGGAAATGCTACATCACCCGTGCATTCCCGGGGATCCCCAACAAAGGGGACAAATCAAAGCGGGCCCAAAGGAGGGCGGAAATGCTGCATCAACCCTGCATTCTCCGGGATCCCCAAACAAAGGCAAACCAAATCAAAATTGGGTGCCTCAACCCTGCCTTCTGGGGGGCCCAACAGTGGGCGCAAATGCTACATCACACCTGCATTCCTGGGGGTCCCCAACAAAAGGGACAAAATCAAAGCGGGCCCAAAAGAGGGCGGAAATGCAACATCACCCCTGCATTCGCGGGGATCCCCAACAAAGGGGACAAATCAAAGCGGGCCCAAAAGAGGGCGGAAATGCTGCATCAACCCTGCATTCTCCGGGATCCCCAAACAAAGGCAAACCAAATCAAAATTGGGTGCCTCAACCCTGCCTCCTGGGGGGCCCAAAAGTGGGCGCAAATGCTACATCACACCTGCATTCCTGGGGGTCCCCAACAAAAGGGACAAAATCAAAGCGGGCCCAAAAGAGGGCGGAAATGCTATATCACCCCTGCATTCGCGGGGATCCCCAACAAAGGGGACAAATCAAAGCGGGCCCAAAAGAGGGCCGAAATGCTACATCACCCCTGCATTCCCAGGGATACCCAAACAAAGGGACAAACCAAAGCGGGCCCAAAAGAGGGCGCAAATGCTACATCACCCCTGCATTCTCGGGGATCCCCAACAAAGGGGACAAATCAAAGCTGGCCCAGAGGAGGGCAAAAACGCTACATCACCCCTCTATTCTCTGGGATCCCCAAACAAAGGGGACAAATCAAAGCGGGCCCAAAAGGGGGCGGAAATGCTACATCAGCCCTGCATTCTCCGGGATCCCCAAACAAAGGCAGACAAAATCAGAAATGGCTGCCTCAATCCTGCCTTTTGGGGGCCCAAAAGTGGGCGCAAATGCTATGTCACCCCTGCATTCTCGGGGGTCCCCAACAAAGGGGACAAAATCAAAGCGGGCCCAAAAGAGGGCGGAAATGCTATATCACCCCTGCATTCTCGGGGATCCCCAACAAAGGGGACAAATCAAAGCGGGCCCAAAGGAGGGCGGAAATGCTACATCAAACATGCATTCTCGGGGATCCCCAAACAAAGGGGACAAATCAAAGCGGACCCAAAAGAGGGCGCAAATGCTACATCACCCCTGCATTCTCGGGGATCCCCAACAAAGGGGATAAAATCAAAGCGGGCCCAAAAGAGGGCGGAAATGCTACATCACCCATCTATTCATTGGGATCCTCAAACAAAGGGGACAAATCAAAGCGGGCCCCAAAGGGGGCGGAAATGCTACATCAGCCCTGCATACTCCGGGATCCCCAAACAAAGGCAGACAAAATCAGAAATGGCTACCTCAATCTTGCCTTTTGGGGGCCCAAAAGTGGGCGCAAATGCTATGTCACCCCTGCATTCTCGGGGGTCCCCAACAAAGGGGACAAAATCAAAGCGGGTCCAAAAGAGGGCGGAAATGCTACATCACCCCTGCATTCGCGGGGATCCCCAACAAAGGGGACAAATCAAAGCGGGCTCAAAAGAGGGCCGAAATGCTACATCACCCCTGCATTCCCAGGGATCCCCAAACAAAGGGACAAATCAAAGCGGGCCGAAAAAAGGGCGCAAATGCTACATCACCCCTGCATTCTCGGGGATCCCCAACAAAGGGGACAAATCAAAGCTGGCCCAGAGGAGGGCAGAAACGCTACATCACCCCTCTATTCTCTGGGATCCCCAAACAAAGGGGACAAATCAAAGCGGGCCCAAAAGGGGGCGGAAATGCTACATCAGCCCTGCATTCTCCGGGATCCCCAAACAAAGGCAGACAAAATCAGAAATGGCTGCCTCAATCTTGCCTTTTGGGGGCCCAAAAGTGGGCGCAAATGCTATGTCACCCCTGCATTCTCGGGGGTCCCCAACAAAGGGGACAAAATCAAAGCGGGCCCAAAAGAGGGCGGAAATGCTACATCACCCGTGCATTCTCGGGGATCCCCAAACAAAGGGGACAAATCAAAGCGGGCCCAAAAGAGGGCGCAAATGCTACATCACCCCTGCATTCTCGGGGATCCCCAACAAAGGGGACAAAATCAAAGCGGGCCCAAAAGAGGGCCGAAATGCTACATCAAACATGCATTCTCGGGGATCCCCAAACAAAGGGGACAAATCAAAGCGGGCCCAAAGGAGGGCGGAAATGCTACATCACCCGTGCATTCCCGGGGATCCCCAACAAAGGGGACAAATCAAAGCGGGCCCAAAAGAGGGCGCAAATGCTACATCACCCCTGCATTCTCGGGGATCCCCAACAAAGGGGACAAAATCAAAGCGGGCCCAAAAGAGGGCGGAAATGCTACATCACCCGTGCATTCCCGGGGATCCCCAACAAAGGGGACAAATCAAAGCGGGCCCAAAGGAGGGCGGAAATGCTGCATCAACCCTGCATTCTCCGGGATCCCCAAACAAAGGCAAACCAAATCAAAATTGGGTGCCTCAACCCTGCCTTCTGGGGGGCCCAACAGTGGGCGCAAATGCTACATCACACCTGCATTCCTGGGGGTCCCCAACAAAAGGGACAAAATCAAAGCGGGCCCAAAAGAGGGCGGAAATGCAACATCACCCCTGCATTCGCGGGGATCCCCAACAAAGGGGACAAATCAAAGCGGGCCCAAAAGAGGGCGGAAATGCTGCATCAACCCTGCATTCTCCGGGATCCCCAAACAAAGGCAAACCAAATCAAAATTGGGTGCCTCAACCCTGCCTTCTGGGGGGCCCAAAAGTGGGCGCAAATGCTACATCACACCTGCATTCCTGGGGGTCCCCAACAAAAGGGACAAAATCAAAGCGGGCCCAAAAGAGGGCGGAAATGCTATATCACCCCTGCATTCGCGGGGATCCCCAACAAAGGGGACAAATCAAAGCGGGCCCAAAAGAGGGCCGAAATGCTACATCACCCCTGCATTCCCAGGGATACCCAAACAAAGGGACAAACCAAAGCGGGCCCAAAAGAGGGCGCAAATGCTACATCACCCCTGCATTCTCGGGGATCCCCAACAAAGGGGACAAATCAAAGCTGGCCCAGAGGAGGGCAAAAACGCTACATCACCCCTCTTTTCTCTGGGATCCCCAAACAAAGGGGACAAATCAAAGCGGGCCAAAAAGGGGGCGGAAATGCTACATCAGCCCTGCATTCTCCGGGATCCCCAAACAAAGGCAGACAAAATCAGAAATGGCTGCCTCAATCCTGCCTTTTGGGGGCCCAAAAGTGGGCGCAAATGCTATGTCACCCCTGCATTCTCGGGGGTCCCCAACAAAGGGGACAAAATCAAAGCGGGCCCAAAAGAGGGCGGAAATGCTATATCACCCCTGCATTCTCGGGGATCCCCAACAAAGGGGACAAATCAAAGCGGGCCCAAAGGAGGGCGGAAATGCTACATCAAACATGCATTCTCGGGGATCCCCAAACAAAGGGGACAAATCAAAGCGGACCCAAAAGAGGGCGCAAATGCTACATCACCCCTGCATTCTCGGGGATCCCCAACAAAGGGGATAAAATCAAAGCGGGCCCAAAAGAGGGCGGAAATGCTACATCACCCATCTATTCATTGGGATCCTCAAACAAAGGGGACAAATCAAAGCGGGCCCCAAAGGGGGCGGAAATGCTACATCAGCCCTGCATACTCCGGGATCCCCAAACAAAGGCAGACAAAATCAGAAATGGCTACCTCAATCTTGCCTTTTGGGGGCCCAAAAGTGGGCGCAAATGCTATGTCACCCCTGCATTCTCGGGGGTCCCCAACAAAGGGGACAAAATCAAAGCGGGTCCAAAAGAGGGCGGAAATGCTACATCACCCCTGCATTCGCGGGGATCCCCAACAAAGGGGACAAATCAAAGCGGGCTCAAAAGAGGGCCGAAATGCTACATCACCCCTGCATTCCCAGGGATCCCCAAACAAAGGGACAAATCAAAGCGGGCCGAAAAAAGGGCGCAAATGCTACATCACCCCTGCATTCTCGGGGATCCCCAACAAAGGGGACAAATCAAAGCTGGCCCAGAGGAGGGCAGAAACGCTACATCACCCCTCTATTCTCTGGGATCCCCAAACAAAGGGGACAAATCAAAGCGGGCCCAAAAGGGGGCGGAAATGCTACATCAGCCCTGCATTCTCCGGGATCCCCAAACAAAGGCAGACAAAATCAGAAATGGCTGCCTCAATCTTGCCTTTTGGGGGCCCAAAAGTGGGCGCAAATGCTATGTCACCCCTGCATTCTCGGGGGTCCCCAACAAAGGGGACAAAATCAAAGCGGGCCCAAAAGAGGGCGGAAATGCTACATCACCCGTGCATTCTCGGGGATCCCCAAACAAAGGGGACAAATCAAAGCGGGCCCAAAAGAGGGCGCAAATGCTACATCACCCCTGCATTCTCGGGGATCCCCAACAAAGGGGACAAAATCAAAGCGGGCCCAAAAGAGGGCCGAAATGCTACATCAAACATGCATTCTCGGGGATCCCCAAACAAAGGGGACAAATCAAAGCGGGCCCAAAGGAGGGCGGAAATGCTACATCACCCGTGCATTCCCGGGGATCCCCAACAAAGGGGACAAATCAAAGCGGGCCCAAAAGAGGGCGGAAATGCTACATCACCCCTGCGTTCTCGGGGATCCCCAACAAAGGGGACAAAATCAAAGCGGGCCCAAAGGAGGGCGCAAATGCTACATCACCCGTGCATTCTCGGGGATCTCCACGAAAGGGGACAAAAGCAAAGCGGGCCCAAAGGAGGGTGGAAATGCTACATCACCCGTGCATTCTCGGGGATCTCCCCGAAAGGGGACAAAATCAAAGCGGGCCCAAAGGAGGGTGGAAATGCTACATCACCCCCGCATTCTCGGGGATCCCCAACAAAGGGGACAAATTCAAAGCGGGCCCAAAGGAGGGTGGAAATGCTACATCACCCCTGCACTCTCGGGGATCCCCAACAAAGGGGACAAAATCAAAGTGGGCCCAAAAGGGGGCGCAAATGCTACATCAGCCCTGCATTCTCGGGGAACCCCAAACAAAGGGGGCAAATCAAAGCAGGCCCAAAGGAGGGCAGAAATGCTACATCACCCTTCCATTCTCGGGGGTCCCCAACAAAGGGGACAAAATCAAAGCGGGCCCAAAAGAGGGCGGAAATGCTGCATTACCCTGCATTCTCGGGGATCCCCCAACAAAGGGGGACAAAATCAGAATTGGCTGCCTAACCCCTGCCTTCTGGGGGGCCCACAAATGGACGGAAATGCAACATCACCTATGCATTCTCGGGATCCCCAACAAAGGGGACAAAATCAAAGCACAAAAGGAACAAAAAAAACAAAAAACAACAAATTTCCCATGGTGTTCCTTATCTTGCCTAGAGTCCTGCGCCCGCTTTGATTTGTCCCCTTTGTTGGGGATCCCCGGGAATGCAGGGGTGATGTAGCATTTGCGCCCCCTTTTGGGCCTACTTTGATTTTGTCCCCTTTGTTGGGGACCCCCAAGAATGCAGGGGTGATGTAGCATTTGCGCCCACTTTTGGGCCCCCAGAAGGCAGGGTTGAGGCAACCAATTCTGATTTTGTCTGCCTTAGTTTGGGGATCCCGGAGAATGCAGGGCTGATGTAGCATTTCGGCCCTCTTTTGGGCCCGCTTTGATTTGTCCCCTTTGTTGGGGATCCCCGCGAATGCAGGGGTGATGTTGCATTTCTGCACTCTTTTGGGCCCGCTTTGATTTTGTTTCTTTTGTTGGGGACCTGTGAGAATGCAGGTGTGATGTAGCATTTGCGCCCACTTTTGGGCCCCCTAGAAGGCAGGGTTGAGGCAACCAATTCTGATTTTGTCTGCCTTTGTTTGGGGACCCCCGAGAATGCAGGGGTGATGCAGCATTTCGGCCCTCTTTTCGGCCCCACAAAGGCAGGGTTGAGGCAGCCAATTCTGATTTCGTTCCCTTTCCACTTTTGAACAAGCCATTAATGCACGGTTTGGTTGTAGTATGGCTGACCATTTTGTTGCCCTCCATCCCAATGATCCCATTCCACATGGCCTTCGTGTCACCGAGGAGGAGGAAGCATCCGTCCGCGGATGGAACGTTGGTGCCCTCAAGAGCGGGTCAAAGAGGCAAAAAGTGGCTGGTGATACACCCACTCCTTCCATTACACCTTTCACCAACACTTCTGCCAACAACAACAGCTCCTCCTCCTCCTCCTCGTCCTCCTCCTCGTCGTCCTCCTCGTCGTCCTCCTCCTCCTCC
Source organism: Eutreptiella sp. 'Long Island Sound 2002' (assembly GCA_964036045.1). NCBI lineage: Eukaryota > Euglenozoa > Euglenophyceae > Eutreptiales > Eutreptiaceae > Eutreptiella > Eutreptiella sp. 'Long Island Sound 2002'. The sequence continues at coordinate 42,688,143 of OZ038390.1, forward strand.
TCCTCCTCCTCTACAACTCCCTTGATGCCACCAACAACATCTCATACTCCACCCATGCCACCCTTTGCATCGGAGGCCACTACGGAGGGGGATTGTCGGACACGGCCATTGAAGTCCACCGGGAAGCAGGCAAGAGACAAGAAGCGTCGGGACACACTTCTCGAGGCCAAAAAGAAGAGAACCCTTGTTTATGCAATAAACAAACATTTAATTCATGCTATTGTGTCCCGTGGTTCTCCACACTCACTGACTTCTTGTTTTTGATACCCGCCAGGGTTGCGGAATGCCTCATCCACAACAAAACATGGAAATCGACAGTTGTAAGGTAGACAGCAAGCGTGACAAGGCGCATCCACAGGAGCCAGGCTAAGGGGCACATCCGCAGCAGGATGACATAGCACGAGACGTGGCAGTGAAGGCCCTGCGACAATGGCGACAGTGGACAGAAGGCCCGTACGCATCCGTGGTGGAGAAGGGGATCCATGCAAACCAGCTAGAGGAAGATCTAATGGAATAAGAAGTGCCTGAAGGGGCACTAGGGGCACTGTGTATGCGAGCGGGACTACAGCACCTAGAGAAGAACCAAGCACTTGCAGCACTGGCGGTATATAAAGAAAGAAAACAACTGCAGCTAGATTTCATCAATGGGACATTCATTCCATGGAGAAGAGACAAGAAAGACAAAATCCCCCAGCACGAGGCGGGGGGGGGGGGGGGGCAGCAGGATGTCAAAGATACGATGCAGACAAATACAGGGATGGCAGCTTTTCATGAGCTGGTGGCCCGTCTGGCAGCGGCAAAAGTGGAAAACGAGACCCTGCGACAAATCCTGGTGCCGACGCTGGGGGAGGACACACTGAACAAGTTGATGGGAGAACACATGCCTTACTCATGGATGACCATTCTCTTGGCAGGCCTCAAGTCGTACAGCAACAAGGCCCCTTCGTGGGCTACTGAAGAACTGGCACAACCAATATGGACGGTTGTCAACGAGGAGTTGAGGGCGAGGAGACAAGGACGACTTTCCGGACAGCAACCTAGCCCGCAAGGACAGATGGTGGGGCAGCCAGCGGGGCAGACCCAGTACGGATGCGGACAGCCCAGGATGGCGAATCGGCCACCAGGGAACTGTTTTCAATGCGGACAGAGGGGCCACCGGGCGGCCACGTGCCCGGTGGCGGGGAGAAAAGGGGGGAGAGTCCAATTTGTCGGTCAACAGCAACTGTGGGTCTCCGCCAAAGGGGTTGCATTCGACATGCAAGGACCCCCCCCAGCGCCCTGCAGGTACTGTGGAGGGAGCCACAGGGGGCAAAACTACCCCATGAACCCGGAGAACCAACAACAGACACCACAGCTCCTGGGGCCCCCACAAGGGGGGGGGGGATGATGATGCCGCAGATGAACCCCTAGCAGCAAATGCAGGCCCCACAGCCAAGTGGTATGCTAGGCCAAATGAACATGGGGCAGGTGCAAACGGCACAGGCACACAAACAAATGGAGTCCATCTACAAAGAGATGGGTTTTCGTTTCGGAGGGCAGGCCTAGGGACACCTAGGGGCGATCGCTCAAGGGGGAGGAAGTGCATGGCCGAAGTACAGATTGCGGTGCAAAGATATTTCGCCATCTCCACAGATGAATGGACAGAAGGCCCGCTGCAATTGGCATCAAGAGCGATCGCCCCCGGGTCTAGGACAACATACATATCTGCCCTGCGACAGTTCATTAGACACAGCAAACGTCCCAATCCTTTGAAGAAGCCCTCAATGACAGAATGTGTTCTCTGGCCCGTAGGAAAAGAGGAAAATCGGCAGCGTCCAGCCTGGTTTCTGGGATCAGAGCCTTGGAGAAACTCAAATTGCTGCCCCCGTCCATACTCCACCTCCACTGGCTCCAAATTGAAGCAATCGCCAAACTTATAGCCCCGAATGCCCCCGAGCGGGTTTATGCGACAACACAAGACCTCGAGTACCTTGGCAGGGCACACATCCATTGGGCGTGGCCCAGGGTATTTTTCCTCGCAACTTGCTCAGTTGTGTTCCGAATGCGTTCAAGTGATGCAGAGAGTGTCTTGTGGGAGGGAGTCGGAACGGCTGGATCGAGTTTTTCGACGAGAAGAGAGGCAAGGAATGGGTCCAATGCCCCCTCTCACCTTTCATCGAGCAATGGAGAAAACACGTGTCCAGCCTCCGCCAGCCCAACACCCCCCTGCAGGCCCCCGTTGTACCGGGAGGTTGAGAGTACCTCACACAGGCATGCAACACTCCCCTACGGGAAGTAGTACGTGGCACCCCTCGGGTCGCATGGGGGCTGCAGCTTTCCGACTCCTCAGCGGTACGGAGGCAAACCTCACGGAGTGGGGTAGATGGAAACGGAAGACCCAGGCTCGGTATTACGCAAAAGCCCCAAAGACATGGAAACTGCCTGAAATTTTATCCCTGCCGTACCCAGAGAAGTTCTGTGGATTCCAGTCCAGAGATGTGGGAGGGGTATCCATCAGAACAAAGGATTTGTGGCCAAAGGAGTCTTGGGAAAAGCGAGCAGGCCCACATAAACTTGCCCCCAAAGCCCCCCCTGAGAAACTCACAGGACGGCGGGGACAACCCGAAAGCTAAGTGGCAGGGGGTTTACACAGGAAAGACGTCAAGTCTGATGACTCATCGGACATCAGTGAGTCCAGCGAGTCTGAATTGTCCACTGACGAGGGTGCTGAGGACAGAGACAGGATCCCGGAACCCCCCCCCCCCCCCACCAGTACAAGCACAGCCGGAGGAAAGCCCGTGGAGTGCGAGCACATACCACCACACCACGGTGACTCCGTGGAGCAAGATGGGACCAAATGCCGGGAGAGAGCAACTGAGTCCACAACAGATATGGAAGAAACCTGCCCCCCCCCCCCCCGGACCCCCCAACCCCGCGGTACAAGAGCCCAGTGTTCCAGTCCCTGCAATGTACTCCACCCCCCCCCCCCCAACGGTACCCTTCGAACACCCCCTGCCCCCACACCAATCCATGCTACGGGAGAGGCCGTGGATGGAGCAGCCATGGCAATGCCAGACGGAGCGGAGCCGGAACGACGTCAGCCACACAAACGTCTTTTCCCCACAGAAAAGCGTGCCCACAAGCCATCAGGCGAAACCCCCTACCCAGCAGATAAAGTACCACTGGTGTAGAATACTCTGCCCAAGAGCCCACCAAAGGACGGAGCCCCACACTGTGGATATGATGTTTGCGCGCCTAAATGCCTAAATGGAAAGGAAAATTCAAGCACTGGGACCATGGACAGGTGCTACTGCAAGCTCGTGGAGAGATGGCATGGACCAATGATCAAGAGGATACAGAAACAAATCAAGAAAGTGGCCCGGAGCAGTGGCTTCAAGTCCCAGAGTGCCCGAGTGACAGCCGGGTTGTTGCGGGACTGGGTGATTCTCACGCTGAACCGGGCATGGGAGGGGGGGGTTATCCAGGATGTCCAGACGATGGTCCTGGAGGTGTTGGTCACACTGACGAGATGTGACCTCGAAGAGGAGGACTATGACCCGTATGATGGATTCAACAGGCCCTCTGGCCCGCTGGATCCAGGTTTTGCAGGGAAAGGACTGGGTGAAGCTGGGTCGGTCCACGTCCCACTAGACATTTGGAATAAGCATGCCCCAATGAGTCTAAGATGGGCCCTCGATGCCTTGCCCGATCAGGGGGAGACAAAAGACCCTGGACTGGCAGCCCTGGCCCACAGAATGTGTGAGGATGGTCTAATCCACAGGGACGAGGAGGGGACAAAGTCGTGTCTCAAGGCGTTCGCCAAGGCGAAGAACGCCGAGAAAGGGGCCCTGATTGCTAACTTGCCGGTGCTCAATTCCCCCTTAGTCAAACCTCTTCCTTTCCCTCTCCCTTCCCTCTCAAACCTGGGTCCCTGTTCCGCATATGCAAGCACCTGGGCCTTTCTCTATTTTTCGCAAAGCTTGATATATCAAAAATGTACTAGGCGTGTAAACTCCTAGATGATTATAAAGACACGATCAGGTTTAGAGTGAATGGTGCTTCTTACTACATTCCCTCCCATTCGGTGGGTCATTTAGTCCCATCATTGCTATTGAAACTTTAGCCAGGCACCTCGTTTTACGACATCCAGGACAGGTAATCATGATCCAGTACCTAGATGATGTGCTTTTGATCTCTACTGACAGGGAATTACTGGCTGTTGAGGCTAGAGGACTAGCTTCAGACCCGGTGACCGCGGGCTGGAAGGTCAGCCCAAAATCCCACATTGATCCTAAAACTTCCATCACGTGGTTGGGTAAAACCATCTCAGGCTGCGACTACTCTATGACACATGCCCCCAAATACCTAGCTCAACTACTGAAAGGGTGGCTTAGACTGTCCTATTGCACCTACATGGAGAAGCGAGCCAGGCGTGTCATAGGGAAAATCCTCTGGGCTGCTACCCCTTCCAGGTTGCCTCTACCTTTCTTGCAAGGCCCAATGGCTTGGACTACCTGGGCCCCCCTTGTGCTCCATATACCCCTCCAAAGGTCCTAAAATCCCTGTGTCATGCCACAGCCCTGTGCTGCCAACCATGGAAAGCAAATGCTGTGATCGAACCAAAACATACATGGTATTTTGATGCAGCGAAGTCAAAATTAGGCTATGTGGCAACAGTGTGGGGCCCAGAGTTGGGCTGCCGTATAAAACTACTTCCTCCGTGAGTCTTTTCACAACGGTCGGCAGAGCTAGCTGCGATAGGTATGGCAGTGAAGCTGGCCGCAAAAATCGACCTCCCCGCAATCCATTTGGGAGCAGACAACCTAGCGGCCATCTGGTCAACCATCAGGCTGTCTGGGGCTGTTGGAAACCCTTATCGAGGTAGACTGCTTAGGCAAATTGCACACACCATGCGTTGAGGAAGGATACAGGTTAATTCCAGCTGGGTACCGTCCAAAATGAACCCAGCTGACCACCCTTCCAAACTACATGAGTTTGACTCTACCACTGTGATGCATGCTAACGTATGGGCCACCTTCCTGGTGGCGTCGACACAGGCCAACCACCTGTCGTTCATGGGATGGGCAGGGGCAGGGGGCTAACAGGGGGGGGGGGAGGTCTGAGATGTGGCCGTGGCTCGCCGACCCCAAATTCGATGTTCTACAGCTTTGAGTGCCTGCTTGGGATGTGGGGATAAAGTACAACATTAAACCCTTGTTTATGCAATAAACAAAAGTTTAATTCATGCTATTGTGTCCTGTGGTTCTCCAAACTCACTGAGTTTTTGACCCACCCACCCACCAAGCACACATGCCAGTCCTCCAACCCACCCACCCACCCACCCTAGCCCTGTCCTGATCATCCGTCTACTCTTACGGCACCTCATGCCCGTGCCCGTGGCCGTGGCTCGCTGACCCCAAATTCGATGTTCTACAGCTTTGAGTGCCTGCTTGGAATGTGGGGATAAAGTACAACATTAAACCCGTGAAGCAAGCGATTTGTCTAGTGACGATGAGGACTACTTTGGTCGTCCGGTGCACAAGTGCTCTTAGCGCCCCTTTCATTACCTTCCTAGACTCCACCACTCCAATCACCCATGTTTTGAGGCCCCAAGGAGGAGAACCCCATGAAGGGCATGCGGTGCATTGGTGCGCACGATGTACAACCAGTGTGCGGGCATAGTGCTTGCGCTCGTTGTGGGCACGTAGTGCGCGGAGAGAACTTTTTTTTTAAAAAAACGTGTTGCGCGCGTTGCAACCCCCCCCCCCCTCTCCTCCAAAGGGTTTCGAAACATACATGAACTCCTTCTTCACAACATGCATGGTTCGGCCTGGGTGGGGTGCCACTTGCAACAGTGGCCGGGAATTGACTCCGGGGTGCTATGCCCTTAAACACAAGTACCACCTACCATGCCCCCCCCCCCCCTGTTGCAATTTTTTTTGCCAACATACATCCCGCAAAAATATCTAGCGCGATGACGGGGTCATTTTAAGCCATATATGTTGGGGTCCGGGTGCCCGCCTCCCTTTCAGCCAGCCCTAGACCCCCCCCCCCCCCCGACCCAGACCCCCCCCGCCCTACAATTGGCTGGAAAGTGGGAGGGAGTCAGCGTATGGCCCGATGGTACGCCCCCGCCGCCCCCCCGTGGGCCAAACAACGAACATATCGGAACCGCTTCCTGAGGGGGGTGGCCGGTTCGAATCTCGACATCCCCCGCTGCCCCCCTCCAGACCCCCCAAAGTTTTCGAACTCGTCTACTAGTGGCGCTGCAGGCGCCAAAGAATTTGCACATGGCATGGGGTAAAATTGTTCATCCCCCCTATGTGTGTACCCTCAAAAATGCTCAGCTCACATTGGGGATTTCAAGAGTAATGCATAGTATGCTTAGTGGGAACCAACCTCAATGGGGACCCTGAGAAGGTAGGGGTAATGCAGCCATACTGATCTCTCCCCATTTGTCGCCAGGCCGCGATGCTGTCAAATCTAACATCTGTTTCACCAAAGATTTGCCCGCCTTGTAGCTGAAGCTATAGATCGCAATGTGAACAGCTTCGCTATGTTGTTGCATCAACTGGCCATGCTTTGAGCTCCAGATGGTGCAAGAAGAGGCGGTGTGTGAGTTAGGCTACCTAGGTGGTAGCTGCAGCAAGATTTGATCGGTGCAACGTGGCAATCATTTTGAGGTACCCCCTCCCCCCCTTGCCCCAGAGAGGGGGAGGCAAGGGGAGCCAGCCACCCGCCCACCCAACCCCGTGCCGCGCTACACAAACCGTCTTCTTGTGCCATGCCTCAGTTTTGAGCGGCCTGCACTTGGCTTGGTATTTCGCAAAAGAAATAGGATGGATCTTTCACAAAAAAGAGAGATGTTGGATACTCAGATAGCAGCTGTACAAATCCAAATTTTCGTCTCAACGTGAGACGTGTGAACCACCACAGGAGAGTGGCATTCACCAAACTGGCTGGCGTTCTTGTTTTGCTTATGCCGATGATGCTCGTTTTGGCGCCTAACTCCACAAACTCCACAATATGACCACGAGATGCCCGAAAATGGCCTAAATTGGCCCGAAATCTGCACATTTCGGCCAGAAACAGACCCAACCCAAAATTGGGTAATTCCCTGGCCTGTTTGACCAAACATCTGCTTCAAAGGGTACACAATCCACCCACAGCCCCACTTTTTTGGTTTCCGGCCCTCTTGGCTTGGGCAAGGGCGCCCCCAGAGCCTACACGGCTCGGGCCAAAATGAGTCCAACATGTGTCAAAACTGAATGTTTTTCAACTTTGCCCATAAACCATTTAAGCTGCTGTGTCTTAGGCTTGTTTTAGCCCCTTGTGGTTCACTTTGGCCCACCTAAAAGACATTGTCTGCTGTCCCCTACTTTTTTTGCCTTTTTGGCTTCTGACCCACCAAAACTCATCCAGGGCTCAGAAGTACCCAGTTTGGGTACGTTTAGCGGAACACTATCCGGGAAATGGGCCAAAGTAGGAAAAATGGGGAAAAATGGGGGTAAATGAGGGAAATTCAGATTGCTTGGTGGAAAAATGGGAAATTTAGGGGCTGAAAAGGCCAAAAATCAAGGTTTAGGTTGGCAACAAGGCTGTGGGGGGGGCGCATTGGTGAAAGCCCCTGAGGAAAAATGGGGAAAAATGGGGAAAGCTCCCGAGGAAAAATGGGGGAAAATGGGGGAAAATGGGGGAAAATGGGGGAAAATGGGGAGGAAATGGGGAGGAAATGGGGGGAAAGGGGACCAGTTGCACCACCCAAGTTTCCTTATTTTCCCCCATTTTTCCCCATTTCCCCCCCATTTTTCCCCATTTCCCCCCATTTCCCCCCATTTTTCCCCATTTTCCCCCATTTTTCCTTGCCATGGGTACATTGTGGGTACGTTTGTGGGTACAGTACCCGCCACCGGAGCCGGGTACTTCTGAGCCCTGCTCATCTGAACTCCTTCTCAAACATGTTTCATTTTTGAAACCCAACCAAAATAGGGGCGGGGGTGACATGTACCCCACACGAATCCTGCAGGGACCCTACACCCTGGGGATGCACAGATATTCCTCCCTCCTCCAGGCCATCCACACACATGGGCAAAGACGGAACCTGGTCTGACCGAGGCAATGCATGTGTTTCCTGAGACGTCGGTGTCCGTCAAGATGATCAATTGGTTTTTCAGAGCTGTCGGGATGTGGCAGCATGCAGTGGCATGGGTGTAGGTTGGGCGAGATTCGAGTTCTAGTGCTCGTCACGATCCTATTGGCAATGAAGTTTGACTGGGCGATGCAACTCTTTTGCGCCCGAACCTGCAGTCAGGTGTGGCCTATTGACCCACGCTTGGGGGCCTAGGCCAGATTTACGCCGTCTGTACCTGTGGTTTTCTTTCTTTGCCTTCCTGTTTGTGTGTTTCCTCTTCTGTACATCATTTTACTTTCTGCCTCAGATCAGTGACAAACATCATGAGCGACCTGACTGTTGAGGAGTTGGAGCCTTTTTTTTGCACTTGGGCCCCCTCTCCAGATCATAAGTGGGCATCTCTTGCCCCAGTCATGGAGATCGCAGGGGCGCCATGGTTTGTGCGGGTGATGTTTGGGGGAATCTCATGTACTCTGCAAATCTTGCGCGCCGCTGAAGGATCGACCAGTGCCACCGATGGCGTGACGGTCCAGACCGTGACAAGGATGAAGGTCCGTGAAGAGCGGTACGAGAAGATGGACGGCACCCGGTACGCACCCTCAGGGTACGGAGCAAATGCGACCCAGTCCTCCATCTTCAAGCGGACCGACGAAGGGGTTGCGCTGGAAGCCACCATGGAAAACCCGGATAAAGCGACGCGCACCACGACGACGCGGACGTTGCTGGCGGGTGGCCTTTTGAAGGAGGTGAATTTCTCTGAGAAAACGGACGGATCCGACCGGTCCGCCACCGTGACCAGACATTTCAAGAAACAGGCGTCGTCGTGACCCCAGACAGTTGATGTCCTTGGGTGCTGAGTTGTGGTGTGTGAGCCATCTGTGGCCTTTGGATTTCCTCAGGTGTCCCTCGGAAGCACTCAACTGCATGAATGTGCGCCAAAATGGTGTTGCCCCATTTTGTTTTCATTTTGGCGCCCCCTTTGATAAGCCACATGTTTCATGATTTACTTGTCAACAGTCATCCCATATTTAGTGGGCTGATGTTAAAGAATCGAAAACATTGCGGGCATCCATTGACAAGGAAGATTTCCTCTGAAAGGGGAGGCCCCTGCATGGCCCACCCACGGCGCCTCTACCACAGTATTTGTGAGGTCCTCTTTCTGCCATTGCAAACCGATCCTGCAATGCGAATTTCGGACTCAAAGCTGGCGAATCTGAGCCACGAATACGGACGACGCCAGATATATGCCAGACATGTAGCCGAATGCACATCGCTGGGACTGTTGTGCACAGTGTGTGGGGCGAGGAGACCTCACGCACCTCTTTGTCAACACGGAGAATTGAGGTGGGGGTGATGTGTCTGTTCAGTGGATACCAAGCTGTACGTGGTTCACCTCTCTGAGTCCATTTTCATTTGACGCTTTTTTTGGAGCGTCTATGGAGGGCGTGGGGGCAGTGGCTTGGAATCTCGCCCCACGCTCCGCTATACAATAACGTCCACATGAACAGCAGATTAAACAAAAAAGGCCAAGATTCAGGTCAAATAGTCTTCACCATTTGGCTCTCTGGGAGCTAATGATGGGACAAGTGGGAGACAGCCACAGGGATAGAAAGGGAGGGGGGAGGGGTAAAGGAGGGTCAGACGCTGCCTGAGATGACAGGAAGAGCAGATGCCGAACTGAAGCAGACAAAAAATCCATCGTGGTGCCAGCGTGAGCATTCGTAAGTTTGATGTGGCAGCTGAACACACAGAAGCTTTTGGCTCTGGCCACCAGTGACTCAGTTTAGCATTAGGAATCTAGTCCAAGATATGATGAGGAAAACACTGGCATCATCAGCGAAGCATCTTCCTTCAGCCCTCAGCCCAGAAGATTAGGGCTCGCGAAGAATGAATGGACATTAACATTTTCGGTCGCAATGTTTTGTGACAGGGCCTGCCCCACCATTGAGGAATGTACAAGCCCAGGATGGGTCTGTACACGTCTATAAGACACAGTCGTTGTAACTTCGGCAATGACAAGTGGTCCTGTAGCAGCAGCCATTTGCCATGTCTTTTGGGACAGCCCAGTGCATGCACACCCAAAGCCCTTTGTGTAGATGTACAACACTGTTTTCATTGCAACCATCTCATTTGTGTGCACCTGCACAAGGCTCTTGTTGTGGACACCGATGTAACTGATGCTGTTTCACACAACTTTCGACGGCGCACAATTTCCTGCCTGCCACATGCAGCAGGCTATTTTGATTGTATTCGACGCAAGCCACATAGAGCAGCTGACTGCACATTGTACATACAGAAGCTGAAATATTTTTGGAGTGGGCGCTCTTGGCAGTCTCACGTTTCCATGCATCTTTTATAAGTGCAACAGCCTACTCTAATGACTCATTGCATTTTTGCCCCTGTTTTCTTCTGCCTGTATTTTGTGTGTGACGAGTGTTGGGCATGTACCATGCACATACCAGGCACCGTCGGGGGCGCCCAGCTGCAGCCCTTGACCCCCCCCCCCCCCCAAGACGGCCAAAATGTTCAGAAGGCCGGACCACATTTGGTCCCAATTTGGTGTGAAAGACGCCGGAAAACATGGTGGGGGTAAAATTTCGTTTTTACTCCATGTGTGTATACCCAAAATTCTCAGAATTGCATGGGAATCCCAATGTGTATGCAAAACATGAAGATTTTTTCTGACCTCGGACCTCCCCCATCCAGCCCCCAAAACCTGGCTCCAAGGACCGTACCCCCAAGGCGGTAATTTTTTTGTTTTCAAAAACCCCATATATGTGTGTTCAAAATGATCAGTGCGAGGAGGGGATCTTTTTGAGGTATTTGTGTTCACCGAGCTGGTGGAACCAGTCTTGGTTTTATAACCCTCTTTAGTGTCCAGGATGGACCTACCAGGTTTGGCAAGCAAGCAGCAAGCAGCAAGCAAGCAAGCAAGCACGCTCGAAATGGGGAAAAATCACATTCATTCATTGTGGTAGTTCGGATTCGGCCAAAATTTTGGTGGATGCTACCTATGGGTGTGAGGGACAACCACACAAAGTATGAGCCAGAAACTCAACGGTGGTGGCCGGGGATGGGCGTCGCAAGTGCCGGACCTCCATTTCAAAATCTGCAATTGAGGGCCAAAACCAGCCTTTTTTTGCCCAAAACTGCCCTAGAATCTGCTGAAAACAGCCAAATGAAGGGAAATAGTGGCTACTCTACACATGCAGCTAGACTTCCCTGTGCCAAAGGGCCCTCTCGGGCCCTCTAACTCCACAATATGTCCGCGAACTGCCCCCAAAAGGCTCCCCGAAAGCCTCAGAATTTGTGCACATTGGCCTCCAACAGACCCAAACCAAAAACAGACCATATCTTCGGCTACATGGCTCAAAATGCGATTTCGAGTGCACCTAATCCACCCGCAACCAGCCGCTTTTGGTGGTTTCCAGCCCTCAAAATTGCCCTAACTGACGCCTTGACCCCCATACTTTGGCCCAGTGAGCTGCGGCAAGCTGCAAGAGGTAGCCCAAAGAGGTGGGTGCCAAAATGGGTCAACAAGGTCCACCAGGTGCAAAAACAAAAGAATTTTTTCAAAAATGATCCTGGACCTCATGGAATGCCAAAACAAGTGTTTTTGGCACGTTTTGAGCTCATGGTGGCCCTTTTTGGCCCTCCTAAAATCGCAAAATGCCTTGAAAATGGGCTATTTTGGGACCAAAAATGGGTCAAAAATGGGTCAAAAATGTGTTTTTCCAAAAATGATCCTACACCATTTGGGGTGCCTAAACAAGTGAAATGGCTCCATTTTGAGCCCATTGCAAGCCATTTTGGCCCCTCCAAAGTCACAAAATGCCTTGAAAATGGGTTGTTTTGCAACGAAAAATCAGTCAAAAAAGGAATTTGCGGTTTGTGCTTATGGCGGAGGGCATGGAACTCAATAAGGTCAACGTTCACAAGTCATACAACGTCCTCCATGTCACTTCCCCTCACCGCCTGGGCGGAATGGGGTTACACCAACTGTTTTGGGCCCACAGAGCACGCTTCACCACAATGGTAAAGAACACACTACGCTCACGTCCGGGATCCATTGGCTGCGACCTTAGCAAAGAACCGCCCTCCCGAGCGGTACCTATTCGCAAGTACCTGGCTATACTCACCCAGCTGGGTGCTCGCACCGCACTTCACATAGCACTTCCGCCGCGGCCGGCCGGGGGGCCCAACCTCATCGACAGCGAAAGCTCCGATGACGGCGTCCTCCTGTCAGCCCGCAAAGAGCAGGTGGGGGATGCCCTCCACACGCGCCACTACATTGCCCCACATCGGTACCACGAAGACCCCTCGGCGGGCACGGTGCCTGCGGGATACCGCCCTGTCACCATCGCGGGTACACCGTGCTACTCAAACCAGCAACCGCCAACCGGAACGTCCCTGTACTCCGATGGCGGCCTTCAAACAGTTGAGATTGGGGGCTCGGAATACCAGGTGGCGGGCGCAGCAGTGACAAAAGGGCCTCTTCGCATCCTTGCCCGGGTGGCGGGCCCACAACAGTCCTATAGGGCTGAAATGTACGGAGCAGCCATTGGCGCAACCATCGCATCCGACGGTGACACTCAATATATCGACAACATGGACGTCACCAAATGCGCACACCGCCGACCCACGCACGAATGTTCCGACGCTGACATCCGCCACAAAGTGTGCGACCAGGTGCAACAGAAACACGTCGCCGCGGAGTGGATCCCCAGCCACCGCCTTGAGACGGAGGCCCGTAACGCGCAGGAACGCGAACAAATTCGGCGCAATGGGGAAGTAGACCTGCTTGCCAAGATGGCCACGCGCCTACCTGTGCCGAATTACGACCCCCGTCGCCCCGAAGATGTTGCAATGTGCGGCGGGCCCGCCCCCACTCCGGCGCGGAAATGGATCCTCCAGCGGAGGCGCGTTGTCACTTTCGACGGTGCGCACTGGGTATCTTGGCTGCCGATGCGCGGGGACCGACGTATGCTGTGGGTTCAATGGCTCTGGGGCCAGGTACGACGGGATGGGACGGGCGCGCCGTGGGACCATACCACCCCCAAATGATAGTGCAACAACCATCACAAAAGAAACCGGAGGCGCCACCCAGATAGCGCGGAGGTACAGAGCAAAAAACCTTGAAAAAGGGCACAGTGATGGACACAGTAGCGCAACCTCCCAAAGGGCACTGATTTGTGCAGGCAGTTTCACAGTAACAACAAGACCATTGTTCGGGGGATGTGGTCCCATAGGAACTGTGGTATGCGAAGGCAGGAAACATGGTGTAGGTCTGCCGCCGACGCCCTGTTCTACCATTCCGTTACCGTATCTTGCCATGGTCCCCAGGTGCTAAGCCACATGTTGCGAAATGCGACCTTCCAACACATGCAGTGGATGAGGCGCTTGTGGACAGTGGTACCGTGATGGAGGGGACATATGGGGGGCACCAATACCACACCCTACATGGCGTGTGCCAACTGCGCGGCCAACTCACCATGCCCCCCCGCGACCCACAGGGGTCGCCCACGCTATCCACAGCGGTGCCGGCATGGTGCACAAAGCTGCGCCCACGAGCTCTACGACCAAACCCCACGGACTCTGTCCTCCGCAATCAAGTAGGGTACACAAGGCCCCGGGAGAGAACATCGCGGCGGGATGGCCGCGTCTCTCAAGAGACGTCCCACCGTAGAGCTGTGCGCACATGGGACCGGCCGCAGTCGTACCACACCAGGTCATGGGCGGTGAAATATCTCGACCAGTGCCTCTGTCCCAGTGCCGCAGACCCAGGGGCACAACAGGTAGCTTCGGCAATGCAATATCTAGCCCAGCCTTGGTTTCTGCATCAGCGTGCCGTTCTCGGGGCCTCACTGATGGATTCATACCGCGACGTGCTAGATGATCTGGTGCGGCAATCACGGCACTGGCATTCCCTTCTGCGACGTGCTAGAGTGTGGACCACCTCCGCAGATCAGCACTACCAGCGGCATAACCGAAGGATTCAGCTCTTTTCGGTGATGAGCCAGCTGTGGGCATCTGAGCGCGCCGCCCACCGGGTGGAGTCCCCTCTGCCTAAACGCCACTGCCGCACAAGGCCCGCCATCCTGGGCCAACGCCCGCCACCGGACATGGCCCTTGCAAAGCGACGAAAGCTTGTCACTCTTGAGGACCTGTGGGGAATGGCACACACGTGATCCAGCATGTCTTAACCTCCTTAAATCTTACGCCTTATAGGCTTGACAAATATGACGAAGGTTACCGATGTATAATCGACAGTCACAAGTGGTAGCCTTGAAAGGGAATGTAAATACCGGCGTAGCCTGACCTGCCTGCTTTTTCATTTTCTTGTGTGGTTTGAGTGCGCGAGGCCTCGCGCACTGATTGTTTCGGTTGGATAATGTTCTGGCCGTGTTATACGTAACCAATGCTGTGTCTACACAACACATACACCGCAAAAATGAAATGTGTTTGTCCGTCTGGTACTGTACCTGCAACTGTACGCGTCATATCCATCCCGCAAACCACTACATCACGTGATCCGAGTGCGCGAGGCCTCGCGCACTCCGGATGCCTAAATTTGCATTTTTTTTTTTGGCGTGGTGGTTTTGCCTACCGCATCAGAGAGCCCTCTGGTATACGCATGTGAACTCTGGGTCTTTGCCATGTGCCCCGCGTTGCGGGGATCCACTGTATCATATGCTGGAGACGCCCACTTTGCCAAGCACAGTCTTGAGTACTCTTTGAACTTCTGGAGTCAGCCAAAAAAAAAATCAGTCAAAAATGGATTTAAAAATGTGTTTTTTCAAAGATACCTTTGGACTAATTGGCACAAACAAGTGGAATGAGCCCATTTTGAGCCCATGTTGAGCTATTTTGGCCCCTCTCAAGGCCGAAAGGGCCTTGAAAATGGGCCATTTTGGGACCGCAAATGGCTCAAAAACGGGTCCAAACCATGGTGTTCCAAAAAGGATCCCAGTCCAATTGCACATTCCGCCTAGCATACACTTTCTCCTCCCGATTTATTTTTTTCGGATACGTTTGCTGCTGCAATGGATGCCACAAGGCGGTCGGAACTTTTTTGGTTTGGTCCCATGGAGCCCGGAAATTTTCGGCTAAAAATCCACCTCCAAAGGAGCCCCCGATATCGGGTCTGATGCCCAGGCCGACTTGGCTGGCACACAGGGCCCGGAAAAGGCTGCTTGCCGGACCCGGTTTGTAGCCTTTGTTTTTCATTTCAATCACCAGGTGATCAAACACATGCCCTGCCCTACCCTACCCTGCCCTGCCCTGCCCACTCTCTGTACAGGTTTTTTTTTGACCGGAGAGCCCCTTAAGTGCCGGCCGCGTCCGATGAAGGTGTCTATTGGTATGGCACCGGAGGGATGGGGGACCATGGAAACATATGATACTATGCTCAGTGACATGCATGTTGAGGTCCCCTATCCGCCCAAACTGGCAGGATGTGATTGTACAATGTGCGAATTTTTGGTAGGTGCCGGCGTTGGATGCACTCCACCTTCGGTTGACTGCCTGCCATTTTGTTGTTTGCCTTTGTGCCTGTCTTGCACCGCAGGCATAACAGTAGAGGGGGTTGAGTGACTTAGTTGTAGGCAGACAAGGGGATGTCACACGGCAGGGGAAGGGGGCGCTGGAACGCTTTTTTTTTGTTGGGGACGGGGGTTACAGACGGGGGGGGGGGGGCTTGCTTTGTTCTTAGATAATGGTGAAACAGGTATCAACTAGGCCCCGAACCCAGTTCTAGCATGTTTTTTGCGACCTGCCAAGCTGCGCCCCGACCAGGGGGGGCGGCCGACCCCAGAACCGGCATGTTTCTTACGACCTACCACGCACACAGCCGCCTGAGGTCTAATGTGGATGGATTGCCGACGGGGACTTGGTACCCAACTAAGAGTGTTTCGTGTAGGCGAACAGTCTGCGCATCCCATGCAAAAGAAACTAGCGGCATTGGTAACGTGGGCTGGGTACGCCGGGCAGGGTTGGGGTTATTGCTTGGTCGAACACGCGCTGTGTTTTGTCGATGTGCAGTTGGTGTGTGTACGTTTGTGCCAGATCGATTTGTCTGCCCATGGCCCGTGGACGTGGACGTGAACGTGGAAGGGGGCGTGGAAGGGGGTGTGGTGCTGCCCAAGCCCTGGCGCACCCCACGAGGCCCGCTCGGTGGTTTACGGTTGCGGTTATGCGCCGCTGGCGTTCTGTCGCCGTGAGCGCCTTTCCGCAAACCGGGGACAGAGCTGTGTGGGCGCGCCGTGTTTGCCTGCTTGCGCCCGTGGAGCGCATTGCCGCGGGTGCCGTCTGCATGTGCGACCTGCTCGGGGGTTGCTGGGACAGGCTGCACCCCGGGCGCCGCGTGGCGCCTCACCGATTCACGCGTGTGGATGCACGCTGTGCGTGTGCCCGGGGCTGTGCCGGACCTGGGCATCAAGGGCGCCACGCTGCGGGTCACCTTCGGCTGGCGGTACCCGCTGTCCGCATTACTGTGCGCCCGTGCGCAGCGCCCCACACAGTACCAGCAGTCCCGGCCCCAGCTTTGGCGGCGCTGGGTGGCCCCGCTGTGGGGATTGCTGCCCCTCACTCGCTATCCCCGGGGCAACCACTTGCTGCCGATGCCGGACGTGTGGGTGGCCAACCCCCATAGGCGTTTGGTGCTCTTTGAGGGGCGCAACGCGGCTGGTCGGGATCATGCGGTTGGCTTGTCCTACACGGGGCAGTTGTGGGATAATATGGCGGGGGGGGATGGGGCGGTCATGCACCATTTGATGAGGCAAGTTGTGGCAGGCTTGGCGGCGTTGTTGCCGGTGGTTACGGACGTGTGGTGGGTCGTCTGCCCCCCCCCGCAGTGACATTGTCGCCACGGAGAGGGAACCGGACACCCTCCGGCGCATGCATCCCACTGAGTGGGGACTGTGGGGGTGTGTATACTATGCCTAGCAGGTGTCGAGGGCGTTGGCGGGTGGTTGGGAGGCGCGTCGGCGGGCTGCGGCTGTGCCTCGTCCTTGAGGGGAGCAATGTGTTTTGGGCTGTGTCAGTATGAGTGTCTCCACCATTCGCCACGTGGTGGACAATTCTGGTTGGCGGACAGCCTGCATTTGCCTGCGCGGGTCTCGTCAGGCGCAGCCGTCCCACGGCTACATTGTGGTATATATAAAAGTGGTGCATGGGTATGCCAGTAAATCCCCAGCATGCACATGTGCCCTTTGGCTGGTCCACTCGTGTGAGGAGAATACATCCGAGTTTGAACTCAGTTGTAAGCTTCCGTGTGTTTGCCACATTATTGAAAACCTGTTGAAGAGGACCTCTGTGAGGTCGAAAAGCCGCCCAATGGCACTCAGAAAAGTTCATTGATTACATTGCCTTGACCCTTCCGTTTCACTCTTGTCTTCTCTCTTTCTGTCACGTGGTTCATTTGCTTTATGCGCTTGATCTTCCAGTGAGCAACTCTTTGTGGCGCGCCTTGGGGGCGACACATACGTTTTTGGTCCACCTCATTGCCGAGTTTACTGAGTGTGGTTCCACCAACACTCTCTACTTCCATGGCTTAAGCCATGTGTGATTTGGAGACCGCCTCCCCATCCAGTTTGGAGATGAGGCAGGGGAGGCGGATCTGCGTATGGCCAAAAGGTTTGCCCCGGTGACTTCCACCGATGCTGCAGCGTCCATTGAGGACAGTTGGAAACACGAGATGTGCAATAAATTCTTCAAAGGCAAAAAGAGGTGTAGGGTGGTTGCATTTTGGCAGCCTGTCCGGCGGCCAATAATCCTTGAGCAATGCGTGATTGGTGGTAATGAAGCATGGCAAAGAATTTTTCTGCGGCTGCTGAATGTGTTGGTACAAGTGCCAGAGTGCACAATGCTCATGCATTCCGCCACCTGTTCAGTACCATTGGGGTATGACGGGGCTGCCCAAGATGCTAGCAATGTGTATTGCATCTGCGGCTCCTGTGGTTCCATATGCAGTGGCCCACGCCAATGGGTGCCGTTGGATGTTTCAATAGCCACAGCCTGGCCCACGCTTGGCTTGCAAAGTTTGCGTGTGTATAAGCCTCCAAAGAAACGAAAGGGTCCGGAGGGCAAGAAGAACTTGGAGCGCCCTCGGGCCCCTTTTTTTGCACCAGCCTCTGTTGAGATTGTTGCTGACACCAATCATGTGGACTAAGATGCTTCCTTACGAGCAGAGGTGGCCGATGCCCCCTCTCGGGTTCAGCCTGTGCGGCAGCAAAGCTGAGGCGTGTGCCCATTGTTGAGGCTTGATTCAGATGTCACGGGACAAGCGTCTAGCAGCAGCAGCAGCAGCAGCAGCAGCAACAACAGCAGTGACAGTGACAGTGATAGTGTGAGTGACAGTGATAGTGGGAGTGACAGTCTCGGGAGTGCGGGTTCTGGGGATAGCAGTGCTGCCACAAGTAGTGCAGTTGACGTCAGCAGTGATTGCAGCACTAGCACAAGTAGTTCAGAAGCGGAGACAGCCCCCGCTGCTCCTCCGCCCAAAAAGAAGTTTTGTCACACAGCTGTGCGTGCAGGCAACAAGGCAACTCAGCTGCCTGCTGCCATAGATCTGGATGCCGAATCCAGTTCTGCCCCTCAGCAGCATTTGTTGAGTGAGGCTGACTTCTTTCCTACGGATACTCAGCTTGCAGTTACAAAGGACACGGGCTAACCGGGCTGGGGGGGGGGGGGGGGTTGAGGGGGGGGGGCTTCTTGAGGGGGGGGGAACCCGGCGCTCCGTGAGTTGGTCCTAGCATCGGGGCCCTGTGATTGGCCACACCTGGCCATGGTAACCGGGGCACCTTCTCATTGAGGAGTGGCGGAGCACTGTACATAGCTTGCACTGAAATTAAACTATGTGGGAACCTGTTTTGAGGTGTGAGACCAATCGGCAGGTAGGGATTTAAGGGTTTGGCACCCCGTTTTGACGTGTGAGACCATCAGTAGTTAGAAATTTCAGGGTCTGGGCACCCGATTTGAGGTGTGAGACCATCAGCAGATAGAAATTTCAGGGTCTAGGCACCTGTTTTGAGGTGTCAGACCATCAGCAGATAGAAATTTCAGGGTCTGGGCACGTGTTTTGAGGTGAGACCATCAACAGTTAGACATACGATTTTTTTGGCGCCCCGTTTTGACGTGTGAGACCATCAGCAGTTAGAAATTTCAGGGTCTGGGCACCTGTTTTGATGTGTGAGACCGTCAGCAGTGAGAAATTTCAGGGTCTGGGCACCGGTTTTCAGGTGTGAGACCATCAGCAATTGGACATAAATCCTTCTGGCACCCCGTTTCAGGGGGTGAGACCGTCAGCAGTGAGGGATTTCTGGGTGTGGGGACTGGTTTTGAGGTGTGAGACCATCAGCAGTTAGATATAAAACCTTCGGGCACCCTGTTTCAAGGTTTGAGACCGTCAGCAGTGAGAAATTTCAGGGTCCGGGCACCAGTTTTGAGGTGTGAGACCATCAGCAGTTAGAAAGTTAAGGGTCTGGGCACCTGGGTCGGCGTCAAACAGCAGGAATATTGAGTAGTGCGAAAATTGTGCCGTAATAGGTGGTTGCCCGGAAAGTCGTACGGATGGGGCTGGCGGGAGCCCGGAAATTTTTGCCTGCACTTTGCCCTCCAAAGGAGCCCCCGATATCGGGTCCGATGCCCAGGCGGACCTCGGTCCCCGGATTGAAAAACCGGGCGTCCGTCTTGGGGCCGCAAAGCGTGGAAGAAACGCCACCCCCGGAAAATTTTCGGGAGCGGGGAGCGTAGCACTTATGCTGAGGATAACAACATTCTATGCTAGGCGTCCAGGCACAATGTGGTGGTGCCCAAACAGATGAAAACAACTCATTTCGAGCCCCATTTGAGCCGCTCTCATTCACTTTCCACTGTGTACCTCATTTGTCGTTAAAGTATCCTAGACAATGTTCCTTCCCCCACCAACGCGGTCCCAATGTTCAATCCTGGTAGGATACACGGGACTCTAGCCCGGATGCTCCCTTGAGCCCCCCTACCCCCCCCCCACCCCTTTTTAGGGGCCCAAAATGTTTCAAGGGTGTTGCTGATAAGGGATGCATTTGCCCCCTGCCCTCCATGCCGGGCACCTACCACCAGGTTCAGGGCTTACATCCCAATAGGAGTGTATGAAGGAAGGAAGCTTGCACAATCCAATAGTGAGATTTAGGGGAACTCCTCGGGTTGCTTAGGCGTCACAAGTTGCCCACCCTCTAGGACCCCGTATACGCGCGATTTGACAATATTCTACATTTCTACTTTGAGTATGTTATTTGACGTATGTGACCAAAGTTGTTGGCAGAGCTGTGTGACACCCGTTGAAATACGTGTTGATGTGTTAGCCTTGTGTATCACCGTCTTCTAGTGTGTTGTATTTGACGTTTTTCTGAAGCTGGCCGAAATTTCGGCCAGGTTTTGGGTAACATTGCAAACAACTATGTGTATATGCAGTTTTTGACCCTTCTGGCCGAAATTTTGGCCAGCTTTTTGGTTTCTTGGTGAATAGGCATGATTATTTTCATTTTTCTTAGGGCTGGCCGAAATTTCGGCCAGCTTTTTGGTCTGTTCACTATTCAAGCACTTATATTCTGGTTTTTGGGTGGGCTGGCCGAAATTTGTAATGTTGTGTGTGCCCTTTTGGGTGAGGAGACTGTTGTGCCCGATGACTTTGTTCAGCTCATCAGAGCAGGTATCACCAACGCCGACACGTGCCCCCCCAAGTCATGGGAGGATGTGTACCACGACTTGGGGGTAGGTTTTCCTGTGGATTGTTCTGGGGTTAGGTATGTAGATGAGGATCCTGAGGAGCAAGATGGGGAGGCAGAGTCGCAACCAGAGACACAGACTCCAAAGAAGAAACCCAAAACTGCCCCTGCCCCCTCACCCAGTGGCACGCAGTGCGCTCAGGCCACCCCAGCTTCCTCCTCAGGCACTGTTGCCCCTACTGGCAAAGGTATGAATACTTTTGTGAATCATTTTTCACCATCCCAGGGTGGAAACACACAGTCACAGAACTCTGCCACTGCCAAGTCTGGTGCTGCAGCCCCTGCCAAGCAGCCTGCTAACACAGGTGCTAAGAAGCCCCGTGCATCTGGTCTGCGCAAGCGCTAATGCCAGTCCTGCTGCTTATATTGCCTGTCAGTATGAAGTCTGGCCGAAATTTCGGCCAGCATGCAGTCCTCAGCCTCTTCAGCCTTTTATTATTGTGTTTCCCCATAGGCACTGCAAAAGTCTGCTTTGATTCGTCAGGTGGCAAGTATTTGCTTGTAATTGAGTATATTATGTTGCACACCCTGTTCAAATGTCACTGCTCCTGTGTTCCTTGCTCATGTCTGCTGTCTTAGGTACCCATTTCAGTGATCATATTCGGAGTTTCGATGGACCTGGCCGAAATTTCGGCCAGCTTAGGCCTGTCTGTCAAATAGGACCATGTGTTTGGACATTTTTCGAAGAGCTGGCCGAAATTTCGGCCAGGTTGGTTAAAATAGGAAATACAAGTACATGCTTTGGGATAGTCTTTTGTGTGCTTCAATGAAAGGTATGTTTCGGGTTCCCTCATCTGTGGTGTATAGGGGGGTTCTGTGATCAACTTCGAACAAAGGGGAGAGAAAAATAGGCAGCCCCCCCCCCCCCCCACACACACTGGAATGCAGTGGTCTAAATGTAAAACAACACTATATTTTGGTGATTGAATGTCTTTATTTTGAAAATCTGTATGTTTCCAGAAATGCAAATAATGGCATATATTTGAAATACACACCTTGTTTTTGCATGTTGCCACCAGGGGGGTTTGGGTACCCAAAAAATAACACCCCTTTTCACATACTTTCCCCCTCGTTACAACATGGACTTCCGTGGGCCATAGCGCCAGGTGGGGGGTGGGCAACTTGTGACGCCTAAGGGTTGTGCGAGGTCAACTGGAGACATAGGGTTTTGAGGGGCCCTGGGATTTGGTGCACCCCCTCGAGACCCCTTAGGGGGCCTCCACAGGTCACACGCCGAATCATAGAGGGGTCGGAGGGGGTCTCGGATTTGGTGCACCTCCCCTACAGCCCTTAGGAGGCCTTTATGGGTCACACGCCAAATTAATTTGGGGTGTAGCCCCCCCCCCCCCCCCTCCCAAACACCTTAGCGGGCTTCCACAGGTCATGCGCCAAATCATTGAGGTGTGGGGTGGGGTTGGTGGGGTGGGATGAGGTGAGACTCTTCCTGCTTGGAGTGCCGGGAAGCGTTTCAGCCATTGATGTAGTCGGTTGCACCTTGCGCCACCGGGACCGTTAGGATTGCGCGTGCTACGCCAGCGGGATTGTTAGGTCACACACGCTGCATGCTTGCGGCTTCCGGGTCCCATACCCTTGTTGGTCGCACAGAGCCCAGCCCCTCTCTGCCTCTTGTGGCTTAGCCCCCATCGGTATCCGGGGCGCACCCCTTGTGCGTTGCATGGGGCCCAGCCCCTTTTGTCTTCTGGGGCTTAGCCCCCATCAGTTTCTGGGGCCCAACCTCCGGTTGCACAGAGCGGCCTAGCCACTAGGGGGGGGGGGGGACTCCGCGGGGCCTAGGATGCCAACTACCCCCCCCCCCCCACAGGGGGCCTCCAGCCAACAGTTAGTTGCCAAAGGTGCCGCCCTTAGGAGTCCATGGGTGGCAAAGGCGCCCGACGTTGCATGGGCACCAAAGGCGCGCAAAGGAAAATTTTGTCCACTTTGCGTCCCAACACTATCCTCAAACCCAACCGTAACTTAATGCCCACCCCAACCCTTAGCCTAGTCCTAGCCGTACACCTACCCCTACCCCTAGCCCTAACCGCAACCCTAACGAGGATTGAATATTTGGACCGAGTTGGTGGGGGAAGGAACATTGTCTAGGATACTTCAACGACAAATGAGGTACACACAGGAAAGTGAATGAGAGCGGCTCAAATGGGGCTCAAAATGACCTGTATTCATCCGTTTGGGCACCACAACTGGACTGGGATCTTTTTTGGAACACCATGGTTTGGACCCGTTTTGGAGCCATTTGCGGTCCCAAATTGGCCCATTTTCAAGGCCCTTTCGGCCTTGAGAGGGGCCAAAATAGCTCAACATGGGCTCAAAATGGGCTCATTCCACTTGTTTGTGCACGCCCATTAGTCCAAAGGTATCTTTGAAAAAAAACATTTTGATCCATTTTTGACTGATTTTTCGTTGCAAAACAACCCATTTCAAGGCATTTTGTGACTCTGGAGGGGCCAAAATGGCTGGTAATGGGCTCAAAATGGGCTCATTTCACGTGTTTAGGCACCCCAAATGGTGTAGGATCATTTTTGGAAAAACACATTTTTGACCCATTTTTGACCCATTTTTGACCCCTTTTTTTGTCGCAAAACAACCCATTTTCAAGGCATTTTGTGACTTTGTAGGGGCCAAAATGGCTAATCAAGACTGAATATTGGGGCCGAGCTGGTGGGGAAGGCACTTTGCTTTGTCATTTTGCTTTGCCTTGAGACCGCAAGACAAGTGTTGTCTTCGGATGTGGTGACGTGTTACCACATGGCTTACCTATCCCACGTTACCCTACCCCTAGTAGCGAAAAAGGCGGGAGGAGGGGGGGGTGGGGGCACCAAAAATTACAAACTATTCAGCAAACATTAATGGAATCGCTGTGAAGCGAAAGCCACTTGCCAACACACAGAGAGGTAGCCAAAAAGGGGGGGGGGTGCATAAAACAAAACTATTACAAACTCGTCAACAAACATTGATAGGATCGCGAAGGCTTTTTGGGAACTTGCATGGGATAATATGGGTCAAATACAACTTCAAATAGCCCTAAACCACTTGTTTGAGCACCCCAAGTGATCTAGGAACAATTTTAGAAAAAAATCATTTTTGACCATTTTTGGACCCTCAGGTGACCCCGTAACCCTACCCTAGCACGCGCACTGTGCGCACTCCATCACTCCCCGGTGCCAAAATGGGGCATTGAAGGGTGTTGACGGAAATAGCTTGCAACTGATCCTCTTCATCATTGTTTATCACCACCAGGGTCCCCAACGCGATCCATGGCCATCAAACACAGATCAAGAAGGTGGAACTTAAATACGTATGCAAAAAGGGTGCTTTTCAAGTCTCATTGTGCGTTCTTTTGGGCCTAAAAGGGGGTCATTTGGGTAGCTAGTCACGTGCATGTCACACTAAACGAGTATCAAAAGTGTTTCTTCATCATCCATGTTGGTTGCAATGCAATTGGACCCCTCCATGGACATCCTTGGCACCCATGCCAATTTTTGGCCATTTTCCGCACATTTTGAAACAAAGGCCCACTATGTGTGACACCTGTTCCCGACCGCCACCCTTGATTGTCTAGCTCATACTTTGTGTGGTTGTCCCTCACACCCATAGGTAGCATCTGCCAAATTTTTGGCCGTATCCGAAGCACCACGACGGAGCTGTGACTTTCCCCCATTTTGCGTGTGCTTGCTGCTTGCTTCTGCTTGCTGCTTGCCAAACTTGTTAGGTCCACCCTAGACTAAAGAGGGTATAAAACCAAGACTGGTTCCACCAGCTCGGTGACCCTAACCATAACCCTAGCACTAACCCTACGCTGGGGTCAAAGTTATTGTTGGGCTTCAAAATGGAGAGCAATGATGTGGCAAAAGCACCCATGAATGAAATTTTGGGGTTCTTGTTCAGCCTAATCAAATTAGGGTTACGTTTAGGGTGATGGTATCGCTAGAGGGAGGGCAAGGGGAGGACCCCCCCCCCCCCCAAGCAAAACCCTCCAGACACCCCACCCATCCCTCCCAGAACCCCCCATCCCAAGCCCCCCCCCTCCGCCCCCCCCAAAGGGGCCTCTGGCCCACGGTTAGTTGGGGGGGGTAGTTGGCGTCCAAAAGCAAGAAGCCCCCCCCCCCCCTCCCCGTGGGCCCAGCCCCCTTCGGCACGTGTACCTTGTCACCGCCTTGCACCCCAACCTCTGCACCCCCCGAGGCTGGAGCACCTAGGGCAGGTGGTGGGTTCACCACGGGGCTGGACGTGGCCCGGTTCCTCAGCACCCTCATCTAGATTTTTGAGGACATCTTTAGCGCCATCTGCGAGGGCATGCTCAAGGCCATCTATTGTGGCACAATCACTGGCAGCATCATCCGCATCCTTGGGGGCATCCTTGGCGGTCATCATTGGCAACCGCAAGAGCATCCTCAGCTCCATCGTTGTAGCAACACTTGCAGTGGCATCTTCGGGGGTGTCCTCAGCAGCATCCTCAGCACCATCTATAGGGGCATCAATTGAGGCATCTTCGGCAGCAACCGTGAGGGCATCCTCATCGGCATTGGCAGTGGTAGCTTCAAGAAGCGGGGCCTTCAATGCTCACTGGCGGTCAGCAGCACCGCATCTCCTGCTCGCCCATGCACGGCTGTGTGCGATCCTCTCTGGCACACTCAAGTACACCAGCAGCTTGCCAATGCGAGGCTCACCGCAGTGGTAGTGGAGTCTAGCACATTGGTGGCGGTGAGCTACCAGCTGGTGGCAATGGGGCAACTAGGGGCCATGCACCACTCACCCACACATGTGCGCCCGCCTGCACGCGGAAAGCTTGGGGTTGTCGGTGTTGAAGAGGGCCTCCTCGTCCATGGTGTGTTGCACGGGTGTGCTGAGGGGCGCTGCGCGGGTGTGTGTGGGGGCTGCGGTGCAGCGGGATCGCCTTCCCTAAGAAGGGGGCGAGGCGTTGGGCCTAGGCACGGGGGGTGGGGGTGGGGGGCAAGACAAAGGGCGGGTGCCTATCCCTCACAGCACAGCACCTTCTTCGCCTCGGGGGTTCTCGAGGGGAGTGGCAGGTAGAGCCCTTGGTTGAATTGGAAATCATAGAGGGGTGTGAGGGATTCTAGGATTTGGCGCTCCTTGCCTAGACCCCTTCGGGGGCCTCCACAGGTCACACTCCAAATCAGACGGGGGTTGGAGGGGGACTCGGATTTGGCGCACCCCCACACGCCTTAGGAGGCCCTTACGGATCACACGCCAAATCATATTGGGTGTGTAAGGGGGTGTAGGATTTGGCGCACCCCACATGACTACAAGCAATCCTCCCGTGTGCCAACAATGTGCCAAACCACCCCAGCTATGTGTGCCAAACACGTCAAGCCTTCCCATCCCTCGGTGAGCTGGGTACCCTTAAACCATACATCATGGGCAACTTGGTGGTACCCATGGCTGTGGGGACACGTCCGGCAGTGCGGCTGAGTACCAAGTGCAACCGCCCCCATGTTGTGTGGCCTGTGTTGGGAGTGTCAAGGGAAATCAATACCACTGCCCCCTAGCTCACCGTGATGCATGGTACATGTTTTGGATAAATTGGGTGTAGGGGTGGGGTGATGCAGTGGCCCATGCACATATCGGTGGGTACCAGAAGGTACCGATATGCTCGCCTACTCATCCCGCAGAGCTGAGTTTAGACATTACCACGCATTGAACACTGCAAGTTTTGCGTATTTGTCGGACTTTTCTTCTTTAGAGTGTGACACAACGTGCAAACACTCCGCCAACCACATAGGGGAGCCCAGCCCGAGACAAGAAGTCTCACCATTGTGGCTCATTGGATTTACATTTTTTGCCCCCCGGCGAAGGAGAGACTAACCCCCCACCCCAACCCTGTGTGCGCCAAACCCCCGTTGTGCACATCAGTGTGCACCAAACGCGTTAATCGCAAAACGATGCTGTTATAAGGGTTGGAGTACAATGAAGCATAAGAAGGAGGATGCTTGGGCAGCAATGGCATCGGTGGTCATGAAGTGAGACATGATTCCCTCCTAAGTGGGTCAGATCATAGTGCCGTATGCAAAGGGAGGATGATTGCGGAGAAGCATGGTGTTTCATGATCATCGATACTCAAAATCGAGGAGATGCAGTGCACTGGGGTGTATGGCCCATACTAGTTTGTGACCTGACTCCGTCCCAATTTGCAAACGGGACGGAAGATGATGGATAGACGCGCAAAATTAGTTGTTTGCTGAGTCGCATCCCCCCCACCCCAGAAATACGCTAGGCCCGCAGGGTCTGTTCTGGAGAGCTAATTTCTTTCCCTCACTGAGGGATTTTGTTTATCAAGCATTATGGAAAAAATCAAGAGTGGCAGAACGATTGAGCCCTTGGACTCATGATTCCTCTTGTCTGCTTTGCGGTGTAGTGGAGACGATACAGCATGTTGACAGACTGCTTGTTCCATAAAGTCATTTGTGCCACCCTGAGAAAGACCTGGGAACCACTACAGGTCTAGGAACGCCAGTATCATTGTGGCAGCATTCCAACAATTCATTCGTTCAAAAGCTCCCAAGGGATAGCGCACTGGGCAGCCCTTGTGGCTCACTGGACCTTGCGCAACACGTACAAAACAGGGGGTGTGCCCGCCCTTGATGCCTTACTCACCATTTGGATCAAATTCACCCCCCTCCTCATAGGATGGGAACCACTCTCAGAGTTTTCTTACGTATTCCAGTTATTTCATGACGGGTTGGTTCACTTCAAAAACCAAGGGGTGGTCACGGGACCCAGCATTGTATATGTCGAGTCTGCAGAGAATGTGGAGCACAAAAACCTCAAACGTCGGCGCAAGGACGAACACAAACAGGAGTTGGCGGCCATAGCCACAAAACAAATTTAAACAAGCCCTGCAGAGGGGCCTGGCGGTCGTCTACACAGATGGGTCGGTAGAGCTGGTGGGGGGCATCGGTTGGGTCGCAGGTTATGGGTGTCATGAGCCCGGCATGTGGGAAGAGGCAGATCACCTGCCCCCTCACAAAAAGCAGAGCATTAACCGGGTGGAACTAATGGCGGTCATAGTGGGTGTCAAACCAACCTCTACACGTGTGGGAACCTGTGCAGTGGCCGGGGATTCTTCACATTTATTTGGAGGTGTACAGGGGGCAGCCATCAGGTGGCGAGCCCAGCAATGGGTCACCAGTAAGGGGCCAATTTTGAATGTAGATCTTTGGATAGAGCTCTTTGAGTTGCTTGATAATGCACTAGCCAGTTACGAGTGGATACAAGTCCCTAGCCATGCACAGGTGGAAGGTAATGAAAGAGCAGATGCCCTAGCTGAACTGGGGCGAAAATCCTCGCCTCTTTATGCAAAGGCATGTCGAAAGCCACAGTTGCTGCACACACCTGTGGCAGTCTCGCCGCCACCAGGACCGCAGTCTCGCCGCCACCAGGACCGCAAGGAACACCCCCGGTGGACGTCAGCTCTGTTCTGCGGTTCAGTGTTGAAATGACACCTGTAACGTGTGATGCAGACCTCACTTTCTCACAAGTCACACCAGCAGCCCAAGGGGGGGTAATTCCCTCCCCATCACGACAGCTTGAGTTTGATTCGGAGCTCGATTTCTATACGCGGGCGGCAACCTCAGGGACACTTAGGTCGCTGGGGCTACAGCTAATCGAGTCACCCACGCAGGACGCTTTGTCCACTGACTAACAGCCAGTGGCCTGTGAACTTGTTTTATGGACGACAATGAGTTCGTCAAATCTGCTGATGAAACCGTCTCCATGGGGAGCACGGAGTCCGATATGTCACTATAATGACTTGACCCAGGGAGGGACGGATAGGAATAGAGTGTAGTGATCACACCAGTGACACAGGCTTGAGGTTTGGCCGAATGGGTGCCAGCGACTCGCAGGACCACAAGACATGTCCAGATGCCTACTCCCTAGTAAGTCCATGCATTCCCCAGGGCGGACAAAATACAAAATAGGAGCAACACAGTGCAAGTGCAGACATGAGGGGGGGAAGCAATACCGGATCTAACAGAGAGGCTTGTACGTATAGATGAGCTCGCTGTACATAGCAATGGTTTGGGAGCAAAGACTCTAACGGGACTGAGCATCTACGGTTCGAGAACGCTATTGCCCTGCTGTAGACCCGCTCTATGCTGTTGAATTGTGTTTGCGCCCCCCCCCAACACACACACTCTGCTCCAAAGACGTGGCCCATGGCCAGACAAACCTGTGCTTATTGTGTGTACACTGCCCATAGAATGCATGCATGCCTAACATACCTGTTTGTTTGGCATATCACATATTAGTGTAATCAGACCAGTTTTCTGCCCAAAAATTTCAAGGTGCCAAGGCTCAGGCTATGCCCAATGGCTTCGAATGAAATACGATTGGCGCAAGGGTGCTGACTCAGACTGCAACTCTGTATCACTGTAAGGTTATGCAGTCCTTTTGTACAATTGGGCTCAAAGACACTACCCCCCCCCCCCCCTGCGAGAGCAACACTGAATTCCCAAAATTTGACAAAAACAACACCTACTGTTGCTCTGACAAGGGTGTTGCTCTCGCAAGGGGGGGGGGGGTATGTATGCTATTACTGGCAGTTGCAATTGTATTGTTGGTGCTTTTAAGTGTCGTGTCAGGCATCACTTACACAAGGCATAGGTTGTGTAAGTTACAGTCAAATGGTGGACACAGGGAGGGTCCTGTGCCTGGCAAAAAGAAGGGTGGCAAATGACGATGGTGAACTGCATCCTGAACCATTTGAGTCAGTACCTGCATTCTGTTTAAGCCACAATGAGCCAAATGAAATGAGGCTATCCCCTTTGCCTTCGCTGCCTTTATCGGCATATATGCGAAATCTGCACTATTAATGACAGAATCACTGCTCACCTCACTTGAAAAATGCATTCCTCACGCACTTACTCTGTGTGCTGCAACCCTGGGGTTGAGGTGCAGATTGTGCGAGTTCCCATGCCCCTCGTCTCTTTTTGCAGACACAGATCAAGATTCAGAGTGGACAAAAAGGCCGAAGGGAAAGTTCTCAGGCGTACAGACATGGCATTAGAGCTGTCTGCTGATGAGTGGCAGCACATATCTGACTTCTTGCAGTCCGCTGTGCTGAGCTGTGTGTGCCAACGGACGTGGGCAGTCCTACAATGGCGCCATGTGTCTTGCAATTTGAACTTCCGCGACCTCCAACACATGATCGCGCCACTCCGAGACCGCAGCGCTGCGATGCATTCACTTCGGGTCCGGGGCGAAGACTTAGGGCCGCTCGGGGCCCACGTGCTTGCGATGCTGAAGGATGCCCCCTGCCTGGCCACGGTCGTGTTGCGGCTTGAGAACAACCAAATCGAGCGAAGCGGTGCAGACGCACTTGCTGAGTTACGGAACCTGCCGTCGCTAACCGCCCTGACCCTCGAATTGCCCGTGAATGTCCTGGAGTCATCCGGTGCCCAGGCCCTTGGGACGCTAAAAGAGGCCCCGTTGCTGACAGCCCTGACTCTCAGTCTGCAGAGCAACTGCATTATGGACCGCGGCGCGCAAGCCCTGGCCGCGCTAAAGGAGGCGCCGTCGCTTACCACCCTCGCCCTGAGTCTGCAGAACAATCGCATCGGGGACGACGGGGCCCGAGCCCTGGCTGCGTTGGGGCTCGCGCCGTCACTGACCGCCCTCACGCTGCAGTTGGGCGCCAACAAAATCGGCAACGGCGGGGCGATGGCGCTGGCCGCGCTGCAGGAGGCCCGCGCCCTGACGGCCCTGAGCCTTCACCTGGGGGACAACCAGATCGGGGACTGCGGGGCACAGGCCTTTGCGGCACTGAAAAGCATACCGGGACTGAGAGCCCTCACCCTTAGTCTTCCATTTAATTACATCGGCGACCGCAGTGCAGAGGCCCTTGCCGCCCTCGCCAGTGCGCGGTCCATGGCAAATCTGACCCTTGACCTTGGCCCCAGTGAAATCGGAGACAGCGGCGCCCATGCGCTTGCAGCGCTGCGGACTGCCCCGTCACTCACAGCCCTCGATCTGAACCTGCGGGGCAAGAAAGTGGGGGCTGCTGGCGGACATGCGCTTGCGGCGCTGAAGGAGGCCCCGTTCTTGACGGCTCTCGCTGTCGATCTGCGGGGGAACGTGGTGGGTGACGGGGGCGCAGAGGCGCTTGGTGCGCTGAAGGATGCGGCTGCGTTGCAGTCCCTCTCTCTAAACCTGTGGGGGAACGAGATGGGCGATGATGGGGCGAAGGCTCTGGCGTTGCTGAAGAGCGCATCCCGCCTGACATCACTTGCTCTGCACCTTCGTGACAACAATGTGCAGCACAGAGGCGCGCAGGCACTTGCTGCCCTGAACCAGGCACCCGCACTGACGAGCCTGACATTGAGCCTCATGGGCAACCCACTCAAAGACAAAGGCGTGCAGGCGCTGCAGGCGTTGAAGGATGTGCCCCGGCTCACGACCCTCAATTTGAATCTTCGGGGCACTCAGCTGAGGGCTCCTGGTGCATTGGCATTGGCTGGACTCAGGGATGCCAAGTCACTGGCCACACTCACTCTTGATTTGCGCGGCAATTATATCCGGGACATGGGTGCCCGAGGGTTGGCCGGTTTGAAGGATGCCTCCTCCCTTACAACGCTGAGTCTTCATCTTGGGGCAAACAAAATTGGGGATTGCGGGGCAGAGGCGCTTGCGGAACTGAAGGCTGCACCATCCTTGACGGCGCTCACCCTCAATCTATTGCATAACCACATCGGTGATGGCGGCACACAGATACTCGAGGCAGCGCGACGGGCACCCTCACTGAAAACATTCGTGGTGCACGTGGAAGAATACGATTAATGTTGCATCCGTCCGGCCACTGCCCGGATTGATCGAGGACGACGTCATCCACCGGCGCGACACTGTGTCCGAGGGTTTGGGGTTCTCTTCGGCCGGAGCCCCAAGGGCATCTCGGGAAACGCGGTTGAAACGGCACAGGAGTGCGCTGAACAGTGAAGCTTAATAGCAGCACAACGAATAGCAGGTGAAATGACATCCGGTGGGATAGTACGCCTTTTGTAGAAGGTCCAGCGTATCACACAACCACAGAGGCAGAACACTTGCTCCGTTTCACCGTTGTTCCTCAAATTTTGTTGCGCCATTACTTGTCCCAGCTGAGCAAGGGCCCCCAGTTATTGTGCTGCATTGTTTCCACGCAGTCTACACTCTGTTAGTACGAGATTTCTCTACTACGACAACTCACGCAGTTGGCGGTCGGAACGCCATTGTGATGCACTCGGGGCAGCGCAGAGGGGCACACTTGCACCGCTACGAGTAGACTTTATTTTGTTTTCGCCGGGTTCCATGCTTAATGTGGTTTTGTACAGCTTCGTCTGGGGGACCTCAAGGGTGCAGACGCTTGCAGGCGGTTGCAGGCACCTGAGAGGCCCCCCATTCCGTGTGACTTGTAACGCTCATGTTTGCTCTGCAAGAATGTCTTTGGAATTCAGCGACCTCAATTTCCTGGGGTCTTGGTAGGTTGAAGCGGAAGCAAAGGTCCAAAGGTCGCAGGCAGTAATGTCTCCTGCTTTAGACCCCAGTAATGTCTCCTGCTTTGGACCCCAGCAGGTGGTGTGTCATGAACGCTAAGGAATTGGCCCAAGTGTTGAATCCCCAGAATACAGATTTTACACGAGTCAGAGAAACTGAGGGAAAACCAGCAAAAAACACGGGGGAACACATTTAAGATGACAGTGCCCTTCCCTGGAGAAGGTTCGCTGTTCCAAACAGCTTCATCCTGTTGTTTCACAAGTGCCACAATCTGCGGGAGTGGGTGCTGGCAGTTGACACAGATGTCCACAAAGCATGATTGTGCATGGGCATCACCCACAGCCAATGCCCAAGCTCCGTAGTGGTGAGAAGGAGTCCTGTCCCCGCTTCCACTACTCATTGCAGCACAATGGAGGCTGGCCACCAAACCAACCACCATTGTTCTGCCCGTGCTACATAAGTGGGCCTCAGAACAAAGGGGCACAGGACGGACAGACTCTCTCAACCCTGAAAGGCAGTTGTTCAGACCCCTCCAAGACCTGGAAGGTATGGTATACTGCAAAGGCCTGTGACCCCATCACTGGAGAAACCCTGGGAGACACTGCAGTGTGACAATTCAATCGAAATATTGTCACAATTGACCGAGAGGTCCTGCAGAGTTGTTAGTCGTGGCAGTGAGGGCAGTGGTACAGACACCGGGCACGTGGCGAGGCTGTTTGGGTCGGTGCAGTGTTGGCGGCTCAGCTTACTTCGACCTTGCATTTGCCTTCCCCTCCACTGGCACCACTGGGGCTATCAGGGGTGTGGCTCTGCATGCCGAGTGAGGCTCAGGTCTGGCCCAGAGGAGGGCCCCATCTGGGGACAGACCCTGCTGTCCATGGGTGTGCGTGCACGGTGTGCACACTGTGCATGTATTGAGGTCATTCCACAGGCCTACACACCCAGTTTACAGGGCAGTGCATTTCAGGGCTCTAAAAGGTGTGACAATTGCATTTTACGGCATCAACAATGTCCCTTTCATGGCTTCTTGTGGGCATCACTGTCTTCCACATCTGATCAACTGGTGCAAGGGTGCCTGCCACCGTTATCTCCCCTTCTGCATGTGGGCAGTAGGTGAACATTGGGTATGACGCTGAATGGCACCGTTTGTCTCACCCAGCAGCTCTTGCTCATCGGACCGAATTTCCCGTACGCAGTCTATCTCAACAACTGCAATTTCAGGGTGGATTTCATCCATCCTGATCCTGATTCATCCATCCTGATGAACGAACCATCCTGAAACGTCTAGGAATTACTAACATCAAAAAGAAAAGTTTCCAAGAATAAACAGCAAGCACCCAGGTGCCCATTCATCTCCGTGCCATCAACTCACAGGGTCTCAGGACAATGACGAGAACTGGAGCTCTCCTTAGGGCACACACGAAAGAGTCGCACTCTACCTAAGTCGATCATACAGGAACGACACTACAACTTGAACACGATCAATAGACCACCAATGCCATGATGCAAGCCAGGTACTACCAAGGGTCCATGCTTCGCAATTTGCTCAAACTGCTCCGCCACAATGCCCGTACATGCCACTGCTATGTGCAGATAAAGCACAAATACTATGTTGCAGTGGTCTGGGGACCCATCTCCTAGCAGGCAATGATGAGGAAAGCAAGAGGCATGCGCATGCTAAGCATGCCACAGACTCATATGGCTTGACGCCGACACAAAAACATTTAACGTACCGTATCAATGCAGTGCCAAGGCAGCCACTGCAACACATACCTAGACAGTGATTAAAGAAAACTGTCGATACTTGAGGTATGGTGCACAGGTGCACCCGAGTTGTTAGTGGGACATCTTCTCTTTTTTTGCCACGGAAGCTGACTCTTCGGCAGGGTATGAAAAGGGTGGGGCCCTTGATGTGGCCGCAATCAACCTTGGAAACAGGTCAAACGTGCACACCATACAACGGATAATTGGCTCCTCTTTTTGAACAACTAGCGCCGCTTACTTGTAGAGTGACAACTGATAATCACCAAGCTCATCCCCTCCAAAGACTTGGCAGAGCTCACTCCCATTGTTTGCTCATTACTCTGCCACACTTTGCTCCACACTTCCCCAAATCTGATCCAAGTTTTTTGTGTTGGGAGTTAGCAACCACTATTCGCCAGAAGAAAAGAGCAGCCCAAAAGGAACATGCGGCGAATGAATTTCGCCTTGTCTTGGCTGGACCCCTTTCGAGGCAAACCTTACCAACCCACACCAATGGCTCTTCCAAATGTGATGCATCCAAGGGTTGCAAAGGGGGCTATGGCATTTTTATCGAAGGCAAGCTGGAACTTGCAATGCACAAGCCCCCCCCCCCCCCCCACTTGAGCCACTTGACTTGGTTTGCACTGCAATGCAGCAAGTCAAAACAATGAACTCTGATTCCCGACTTTGACCATATGCGTGTGTCACGCGGGTGTATAGCTCAGTATCCGTTGCTCATGGCCCCACTTGATCCAAACCAATTCGGCGGCGAGAAACACTTGCCATCATTGGACTTTTGCATATGTACTCCACAACAGATCTGGCTGTGATCGCAGACTCCCAATGGGTGTTTAACGGAGCCACACCATGGGCACAAAAATGGAAAGCCACGGGCTGGTGTTGCGGTGAGCCCACACCCGGTTGGTCACATTCTCGAATCCAAGGCGGCCCAACATGGTTGCACACTTGTCTCCCACTTGGGTCATTTTCTGCTCACTTGCTATGGCGACCGTGCACAAGAAGCACTGACCAACCCTCAGCTGGCCCTCACATGGCTTGAGCACCGGGGGCAGATCTTGCGTCTTGGCGTTCTCCAATGCCTTCAGAAACCTGTCCACAAGGGGCTCCCTAAGCACACTAAAATCCAACGTTATCAGCCACCGTTGGAAGACCATGGATGTGCGCCACAAAGGTGAGTGCAAACAAACGGAATTAATTATGGCGTAGCGAGGGCCCAATTCAACGGTGTCCGACAAGTGGGCGGATTGGCTTTTGCAGCAGACCAGTGCATTGCTTGCATTGCGAGTCGCGCGCATGCGCCTGTGGATTATTAATGCGATGATTTGAGTAGCATAAACGGTTGTCACTAGAGGGTTTTATTATGAAACATATTCATTGTTTTATGTAGGCATCAAATGGCCTGTTTACTGAATCAGTATTTGGTGATTTGATCGCGCAAACCTTGCATGCGGTACAAAATACGCTACAGCTACATTTTTTTGGGTCCCCTCCCCTTCATAGCAAGGGACAAAATCAGCGGTGGCTCTCAAGCGGGCGGATCGGCTACATGACCCATGCCGTCTTGGGGGTCCCTATGCCTCATTTTCATCACAGACAACAATTGGCGGTGTTGTAGACCGGTGTATCCTGCGCGGCATCCGATGGTGGTGCCATTGTGCAACACCACACCACACCACACACACAGTTCACCATTTACACACGATTTTGCTTCTAGACTATCCCTGTCGTACCGTGGTACTTTTTTTGGTTGCAATCGGCCAAGTTCTTTGTATAACTCCACACATTGCCTTGAAAAAATTCGTCACTGCGTAGAGAAAATATAGAAGCATGTCTGTTCTTGCGGAATCACAATTGAGGTCACCAACATTACGCCACAGTCCCCATAGATACAGGAGGGTACCCATAGATACAAGTGATCTACTGTGAACCCCCCCCCACACCTGAATATGGAGGTTGCTAGTGTTGGGGTGCTTTTGGAGGTGGGCGTGTGCCCTTTTTCGGGCATTGCGAGGCCGTTTAAAGAGGCTTGCATCATCTTGCAAGTGCGAAAGGACCAGGGGTTGCCGCATGTGGAGAACACCTCCTTGGGTCCCAGTGGTAGTGTTTTTCCCAAACCAAAAAATTGAAAGAAAGCAAGCCTGATTGTCAACCTCATCCAACTTAGTGGGAGGGGGACCAGAGAGAGAGAGAGAGAGAGAGAGAGAGAGAGAGAGAGAGAGAGAGAGAGAGAGAGAGAGAGAGAGAGAGAGAGAGAGAGAGAGAGAGAGAGAGAGAGGGAGAGAGAGACCCGCAGAGCGAGAGTTAGAGACTAACCGGCACTGTGGGAGGGTGGTGGGTACGAGCTGACCCGGATATGTAGGCAGCCAACGCACAAATGCAAACCACCTGGAGTGGTACTGAACAAGTCAGTGCTGCAGTGCAGCAAGGCACTTATTGAAACATTGAACTGAGTGGTGATGACCATGCGCCTGTGACACGGGGGCGTATGCGAGCCCAGTATCCGTTGCCTCATGGCCCCACCTGCAAACCTGCTCGTGCGATGTCGCGACCGGATACCTTTGTGCCAAAGGTAATGTCTGATCACCGAATGTGGGCGTGTAAGATTGGCTATTCCTTAGAGCCGCGTTTGTTCCCATACTTACAGTTGGGTATGGTGCGCGCACAAAACCTCGGCTTTCTGGCCTGGTCGACAAAGGCCTTTTCTCTGGTAAGGTGAAGGGTGAACCTGATCTGCCCCCCCAGTGATCTGTCGGAAGTGCCTTTGTGGCACTTGGTGTTTTTTAGGAATGTACATCAGCACACATATTACAACGATGCGTTGATTGCACAAGGGGTGGTAACGTGCATCCGATGGTGGAGGAAAATGCGCGTATGATTCGATCACTACCGGCAACGTGGCGGCCGGTCTATTTGCAGGGAACGTCGTTGATGACCTCTATCCCGGCAAGTTCCTTTGACCAGCCCACGCAATGGTACTTACTATGGGGCAGGGGCTTTTTCTCGCAATTCTTAGCGCCGGACCTTGCCTATCCATGCAATCAATCACCGGTGGTTTGGACAGATTTTTTGGATTTACGGGTTGGCCTGGAAACCAAAGAGTTTGTATGGGTGTGCCTGTAGAATCCGTTCATTCTAGAGTATTTGTACTCTTGTGGACCAAGGCGTGCCCATTGTGCGGATCAGAGGAGACCGTGACTATGCCCTTGGAGGTTGTGGGTTCTACACGGCAATTAAACATGTGTTGAATGTGCATTGGCCGACAGGCACTCAAGGAGTGTCTACAGTAGACCTATTTCTGCAAAAAAAAAAACAAAAGCGAGTTCTACTATGAAGTCGCTAATTGGCGTCATGGTGTGGCTCGCTAGGGAGGCCTTTTGGAAGTAGAGATGGGTGGTAAAGGAGGGTGCCAAAGTGACGCAGGCTTTGTTACTATCAGTGTGGATAGGGGTGCTGAAGGCTTGGTTGCCACGGTGTTCTTGGCGGCGTGGACCCAGTTCTTGGAGACAAGAGTACTACCGCCAAAGGCCCCCGGTTTCCAACCCGTGCCGCAAAGCCCAACAGTGCCCAGAGCGCGTGAGGCAGCAGCGGTTCAAGTGAGTCCTAGGAAACACAACGTACAAGATGAGGTATTGCGATCTTTAGAGGACAGAATATCCGATGCGGTCCGAAAGGGGTATTGTCTCGTTTACACACACGGTTCATCGCCAAGGATAGGTTCAGTGCGTGTACTAAGGGTGGGGGGATATGGGGTGTATGCCCCCCCCCCCCCCCAAGAGAGTTTCTGAGTGTCTATTTTTTTTCGACTTTCAACACCTCATGGATCGTGCATCACAAGTGGACGCTCGGATTGTGTCCAACTCACTGACTACACCAACACTCCGGCAGCCGCTCCCGGACAATGGCAGGCCGCTAGCGGACTCTTCTAAGAGCATCCCACGAAGCATCGACAGGAGATGGCGGATGATACCAGGGGACGGCAGGATCGTCGGCAAGGCAAACGCCAAGGCCGACAGCCGGCCTCACGCTGATCTACTGCTGCGGAAGAGTTCTGACAAAATTCCCAATTTTATGCTGCAGTTTGGATACCCATTTGCACGGGACCCCAAAAACCCTCGAAGTGGAAACGGAGATCCTGAGCCCAATTCAGCTTTCAAGTTTGGTGACCAAGACGTGCAACGCAATGCAGGAGGCAACATTCCTAATGAGCTGGAGGTGCAGCGCACTGCAGGAGGCAGCATTCCTAATGAGCAAGAAGTGCAGCGCCATGCAGGAGGCAACATTCC
The DNA here is from genome assembly GCA_964036045.1 of Eutreptiella sp. 'Long Island Sound 2002'. NCBI lineage: Eukaryota > Euglenozoa > Euglenophyceae > Eutreptiales > Eutreptiaceae > Eutreptiella > Eutreptiella sp. 'Long Island Sound 2002'. Next base: position 42,726,563 of record OZ038390.1, read on the forward strand.
TAATGAGCTGGAAGTGCAGCTCAATGCAGGAGGCAACGTTCCTAATGAGCTGGAAGTGCGGCGCAATGCAGGAGGCGACATTCTTAATGAGCTGGAAGTGCAGCACAATGAAAGAGGCAACATTTCTAATGAGCTGGCAACGAGCCCCGCGCCCTGTCGCGGAGGGTCTCACTAGTGTTATGCCACCGGTGAGAACACGGACCTATTCCCCTCCAAGCGCCCCGTCTTTGGATGTGTGAAGGATGGGTTTGACGTCATTATGAAGATAAGTAACACCCCAACCGACTGCCGCGACAGCCCGCAGGATCCGGGGGGAGGATTCAAATGATCAATATTGAGAGGATTAATTGATTGTCTTGGACATGCGCGTAGTTGAGCCCCGTTGCTCGGTTGCATCTGGACACCTGTCAGGAGCAGTGGCCGAATGCGGCTCCAGTGGAAATGTCACCGGCACATCAGGAGTTAGATGATCAGTTTTGAGCCTGCTTCTTTTCAACATGCCGGGCCGACCAGACAGTGACCAGTATATATAGATGTTACATTTTGTTTGATTACAGGTAGCCGAACTTGGTGCTTCAGGGCCCCTCCGGCCCTGACCCCACTACCCGCGGTTTCTCTAAGTGTTGGCAACGACCTATCAGCCTTCGCTCTCTCTGAGTGTCGCTGACGTTTGGGCAGGGGCGTAAAGCTTCCTATGGCCCGCTGTTGGATTCCCCAAGACCGAATGAGTGTCGGGGAGCACTGTAGAGCCTCTGCAACGCTTTTAAGCTTCACTTGTGGGTCTCCAGCCGGGGGAACTCGGAAGGCATGATATTACATTATGTCAAGGTGCAATGCTACCGAAGTTGAGATCTTCATGTTGAGGATCGCTTGAGGTAGACGATTTTGAGGTGCTATAGTATTGGTGTTTCGTAAGCAGAGCAGACCTGTGAGCAGGTACATAAAGGAACGTTCCAGTCGTGATTAATGCACAATACGAGGAACTGATTGAACTTTGCGTGGCAATGACCGGTCGCCTGTGACACGGGGGCGTCAGGTAGCCAAGTATCCGTTGCTCCATGGCCCCTAAGAGATTGGACTGGAATTGAGAATTTGTGAATCTTTAAGTGAGGAGGAGAGACAAACCTACCACGTGGCATAATTGGTGGCCGTAATTGCTGCATTACGACGTTTTGAGACTATGGATTGTAAGATATGTGTGGTCACAGATTCGGAGTATGTGGTGTTTGGGGCAGCACACAAATGGCAACAAAATGGTTGGGTGGGCTCCAGGGGGCCTTTGAAAACCGCAAGATTGTGGGTCAAGCTACTCGACATCCTATCTTACATGGGTGATAGAGTGCAATAGGTTCAAGTCCCATCACACGTGGGACTTGAAGGCAATGAAATTGCCAATGACTTGGCAATTGCTGGCATGTGCCAGAGTCCTTTGTGGGGGCTGGTACACGGGAGACCGGCCCCACCCCCGGTTGTGGGAGCAGTGACGGAGCCCGAAGTCCGGTCCCCTTCGGAGTCATCGTTTGAGGGCAGTGACAACGAGTCGCCGCGTGAGTTTGCGGTAGATCTTGCTGAACAAAGTTCAGACAGTCTAGGGCACAGTTCGGGATCCAGAGGATCGAGCGGGGCATCTGACATTGCTCCGGCACAGGATCATGATCTGTATGGAGGACTTGTGGGTGGCTATTCTAAGGACACGGAGTCGGCTCCCAGCTCGGAGGTAAGTGACTGGGAGGGACACGTGAGAAGAAAGTGTGCCAGACTTCCGAAGAAGTGAGTTCAGGCAGCACATGCAGTACCCCTGTCCTTTTGGTGCAAGCACTAGAGAGGATAATGCAATGGCATCATGTACGAGGCCAATCTTCCGGAGCATGGGTTCAAACTCCGCACTTCTTCTTGAATATGAACCGGGATTTGCCGAAAGACCGGAACCCAGATCGTGGGGATAAATGGGAAGCACCGACTGTCCCGAACCCCCCAACTTTTCAACCTGAACTTGGCAATGGGACAGGTCGAATTCAGGCAGCCCATCACACATACGATAACTGCACACTGTCGGAGGAAGCGGTGACAGGAGGGTCTCTGGGAATGGGGAGACATATAACAGGTATAGCCATCATACTATAGCGGTATCGCTAGCGGGTTCGAATCCCGGGGGGGGGGGGGCACGTAGACACGTGTCACGGGGGTGTATGCGAGTCCTGTATCCGTTGCTCATGGCCTCGGGCGAATCTTCCGCTCCCAACCGGCAGGGAGGTCGTTTTTTTCGAAGCTCTCACATTGGGGTAGCAGGGAATGGGTGGATGGTGGTTTCCTCAAACAGCAAGGTAGAACCGAGGCGAGCCCTCTGACAATGCGAGACACTGTCAACGGACAGTGAAATATGCATGCGCCCGTGTGAGTTGATGCCCAAGCTTGCCGGTGTTTGTTTGTAACAGCGTTTTTGAGCTAGGGCGAGACCTCTGTCAGTGCGAGTCACTGTCAAAGGGCAGTGAAGCTTTCATGTACCTGCGGCTCACTTGGAAATGTGAAGTTGGGGCTCAGTTGGGGCTAAAACGGCTCATTTGGGGCTAAGTGGTGTTTTTCAAGGGGTTTCATGTGAAAAGTTGTGGCTTTCGGGGTTGGGTTGGGGTTTTGGAATGTCCCCAAAGGGACACCAATCCCTAGGCCAAGAGGATTTGACCGGGGGGTTTTCTTTTTTTCGACGGCTCAGTTGACCGAGCACCCGACTGAGCCGTCACTGAGCCGTCACTGAGCCGGCTCACTGAGCGCTCACTGAGCGCTCACTGAGCGCTCACTGAGCGCGCCAAATGGCTCAGTGAGCGCTCAGTGAGCGCTCACTGAGAGCTAATTGGGGGCTCACTCAGGGCTCACTCAAGAGTTTCTCCCCCTTTCCGCCCTCGATGGTTGTATGATCAACCTCACAAAAGCGAGCAATATCCTCTGTGCCCTATTTGTGCTTCATGGCGCGCGCGCCCGTGTGTGTGTGTGTGTCTGGGGGGGGGGGGGTGCCATTGTCATGAGGCAACAAGGAACACCCTCGCAAATGGTTAGGTTCATATCCCCGAACCCCAACCCCGTAACCATCTCTCCCTAGCCCTTCACTTCACATGGTTCAATGTGGCCATGTGTTTATGTACACGCAAGATAATTGCACACAAGAATGAATGTGGTTGTCAATTTGTGCATGTGCATGTGTGTGTGGACGTGTGTATGGTGTATGTGTGTGTATGTGTTTGGATATTTGTGTCCCTAACGAAGTGTGTGTGTTTGGATGTTTGTATGTTTGTCGCCACGGGTACATGTATGCAAGTATGTATGTGTGCACGCACGCTCAAGTTCTTGGAGAAAAGACGTGGTGAGAATTGCGGACCAATGTTGGTGTGAAAAGGGTGAAGTGTGGGCCAGCAAGGGTGGGAAGAGAGGGCGGAAAGGGGGAGAAACTCCTGAGTGAGCCTTGAGTGAGCCCCCAATTAGCTCTCAGTGAGCGCTCACTGAGCGCTCACTGAGCGCTCACTGAGCCATTTGGCGCGCTCAGTGAGCGCTCAGTGAGCGCTCAGTGAGCCGGCTCAGTGACGGCTCACTGACGGCTCAGTCGGGCGCTCAGTCAACTGAGCCGTCGCCAAAAAAAGTACGCCCCACCTTGACCAAGTGAGTATCTAAAACTTCTAAAAACATTAAATGCACATTACCTAGCATGCAAAACGCACAACAAACAAGCACAAAGACATCGCAATGCACAACTGAGCCCCAAATGAGCCCCAACTTCACATTTCCACTTAGCCACCAGTGAGCCGCAGGTACACATGCCCCCTCGTGAGTTGAAGAAGCTTGAACGTGAGGCACGGTGCACACTCCTTGACGCAAAACGTTCTCAGTTTGTTGCCGTGGTGGACTTATCGTCGACCTCGAGCCACTGACACAAGAAGCATGAGCAAACTAGCGAACTATGTTCGGATCAAGTTGAGGCATCTAGAAACCAGACATAGGTTACATCGGCTATTGGCGTAGGTTTTAGAGTTCTAATGGTGCATTTCCCTGATTTGGCCCTGCGGTTGGAACACAAAGAGAACACTCATGCTTGCTACCGGATTTGGTCGGGCTAGCTGCCTACGCGTGCAAGCTTCAAAATGGTGAAAGCGAGTGGCACACGAAGCGAAGTCAGTGGGGACATGTGGCTGTGGGCGCACAAATGGGGCCCTGCACGGGATTGTATCCACCATGCCCTGATAGGGTCGGCTACTGGCGGCGGCGTTGTGTTTTGGCATCTGCTTGAAGATGCGAGATATATGTTGTAGGCTTAACGGGACAGATCCGGATATGCCACAAGTCGTTTAGGCTGCAGATGGGATGTGCATGACTAACCGGCGCCTGTGGGAGGGGTGAGAGCTGACCTAGATGGCCCAAGGAAAGCTTGAACGGCGGTACCAAGGAAAACTCGATGTAGAATTGGGTCGTGGTGCAGTGCAACAAATTGACACGATGAACTGAGAGTTGTGACTATGACCATGTACATGTGTCACAGGGGTGTATGCGAGTCCTGTATCCGTTGCTCATGGCCCACCTGCGAACAAACAACAATACATGGAACACCGTGGCTCAAAAGAGATTTTGGTCCACTGTTTGTGGATAGTTTGCTCCAAACAACCACAATGTTGTGTATGTATCCTCTGAGAATCCCATCGTAAGCCGCGTTCCACGAAGGTGTTACGGATGCGGGTATACTTGTGCGGTGTGCAAATGACACATTGGACAATTTGTAGCAAATTTGGAGTGTGCATTTGCATCAGGCCACTCAATATGCCATGCAACTTTGGTGCACATATGCGGCGGATGTCACAATGTCAAAAGGGTGAATTGCATTGGATTGGACAATACAAATATGCAAAGAGCTGCTCCATGGTGTTCATTTGCATTGCCACAACTTTGTAACCCCAAAATGTTTTGTGCTTGTAGTGTTGATGTGTGATGTATTGAAGTTAGCAGTAGCATTGCAGTGCACTATGCGGTGGAATGAGCTCAAGATGTGCTGCACATATGCATCAGGCGTCACGATGTCCAGATTGAGCAATGTGCAATGCCATGTGCATAGCCATTTTTGATTTTTCTTCCCTTGTTGTGTGTTGGAGACCCCCGAGACCGAAGGGGTGATGTTGCCACTTTGCCCATGTGGGCCACATAGCCATTTCTGATTTTGGCCTGTGCGTTAAGTGTTGGGTACCCCCGGGACGGTACGGGTGATGTAGCCTCTTTGCCGACATGTGGGCCACATAGCCATTTATGAAATTGATTGCGTACTAAGCATTGGGTACCCCCGAGACGGCAGGGGTGATTCAGCCCTATTTGCCCACCAATGGGCCACATAGCCGTTTCTGTTTTTTCTCCCCGCGCCGAGCGTTGGGGACGCCCAAGACGGAACGGGTGGTGTAGCTAGTTTGCCCACATGTGGGCCCCGTAGCTATGGTAGATTTTTATCTGTGCGTGAAGCGTTGGGGACCCCCCAGACTGTAGGGGTGATGTAGCCACTTTGTTTGTTATCTACCCGCTCATTCAATTGCAAGTGCAGTTGGGGTTGCATTTGTATGTAGATGACTTTCTCATCACGTTTGCCTTTGATGTCACTTTGAGTCAAGTGGAACAAGTATTTCACGAATTGAGGAAATTTTTATCAATGTCAAGTTTGCAGTTGAATCTAGGTAAGTCTGCCTATGTCATTAAAGATGTCCGGAGACATTCAGTATTACGTTTCGTGACGCAGTCAGGACTTCAGCATGCGAAGCATGTCCGCTACTTGGGTGTCCAAGTGGGGCATTTATCCACTAAGGAGGCATTCTTGGGCCCCCTAGAGGAAGCCTTCCGTAGGGCACGAATAGCAACCACTCTCTCTCTCTCTCTCTCTCTCTCTCTCTCTCTCTCTCTCTCTCTCTCTCTCTCTCTCTCCCAAAGAGAATTGCTCTCCTCAAGATGTGGATTCTCCCCAATCTACCACTTGCAGCTAGAGCCTATGTAGCTGACGCCTCAGTCACATCAGCACTCAACAATTTGTACAACGTCCTTTTTGGATTCGACAGTTGGGGGATCACGCCACGCGAACTCTCCCAACACCAAGAAAAGGGAGGGTAGGCCGTCCCCATGCCCAAAACCGGGTTGGCTGCACAGGGGGGCACAACAGTGGTGGCGGTGTTAGCCACACCAAGAGTCATGCCCACAAGTGTACCGCGGGCCTTTGTCAAATTGTGCAACCCATATTGCATTCCTATGAACCACCAAGTTCTTGCAGTCGCACAACTAGGGTCCGTTCCCATGAAAACAATGGGTTACCTGACCACCGGTTACAAGGCGTACTCGCTGGCCAGGAGGGGAGTCAAAGTGAAACTCAGTGTGCCCACCAGAGAATTGCCATCGTGGCACTCCACTATTTTTCTCAACTGCCACAACAACACATACTACTCCCCCCTCCGAATCCGGCAGGGAGTCCACAAAGTGTCAGACCTGTTTGACAACAACTTGCACATACGTTCGCACTTGGCCAAACACATCCCGCCCACTTAGCTTCCTGCATACCATGCATACCAGTCAGCACTATCCAACTATGTTCTCATGCCACCAAATGAGTGGTCACCACCAGCAGTGTGGTCCGGGAGCTGAGCTAAGTCTTCTTCCCTAGCCCTCATTGTGCCTACACTCAAGGTATAGCATAGGTCCCTAGTGGATGATTGGAAGGCCTTTTGGGCAGCCAATCCACCCCCGCCCCTGCAAGCTGAAAGTCCGGGCTTGCTTAGAGCTCAAAGCCCCAAGTTTGCCCCCTCCGTGGGGCGTGGGAGACGGTGTTCCATGCCCTTCACAACTGCGCCTTCTATGCCCGTATCAACCATTTTGTGGTGACTTGTTTCGGTGAATGGAGGATCCAAGGAACAACAAGGCAATGGATGCATTTCCCTGTGTCACACACCCTCACTACTGCACCACGGTTAGTACTTTGGGCGGCGCACAAGGCGCACAGGGCGATCCGGTGTGCAGTGCTGCCCTCAGCTTCCCCAAATTTTGACCCACTGGTCACCAAATGGCTGGGTGAACTTAGGGGCTTCCTCCTATCGGACGTGCTAAGGGCCCTCAGGCCATCCATCCAACAATTCTTCGATTCACTCATGCATTACAGCCAGGAAGGTACCTCCCCCCCCCAAGCACATTAACTGGCGCTTACGAACTCATTGCCCTGGCACCGACTCCCTAGCCTAGAATAAAAAGAAACACAAACGAGATGAGCGGAAAGCAACCGTTACTCAGCAAGTCATTTCCATACAGCAAGTGTATTTATCCGAGGGGTGGGATATTTTTCATTTTGACGGCTCGACCAAGTCCTACCCCAAGGTAGGCATGGTGGGTGGTTTTGGCAACTGCCACCTTAGGCACGGGGAATTTTCCTCGCCGCTAGATACCCTCATCAATCAGAAAAATAACAGGGCCGAATTAAAAGCTGCAATTTAGACAGTTGTGAAAGTCACAAGAAAAACGGTCATTTTCGGGGACTCACATTATGTCCTTGATGGAGTAGCACGAAAAGCATACCAATGGCGTCGGCAGCAGTGGTGCATCCCAACGAGCCTAGTCCTGAACTGTGACCTATGGGAGGCACTGTTGCTCGCCATATACTGAGTGCAACATGTGATTCGATGGGCCTAGTCCCTCTCCCACCAGGGGATCCCAAGCAATGAACGCGTAGATGCGCTAGCGAAACAGGGGAGGTAAGCCCACCCGTTCCTACTATACCCCTCGCCAGAGAAAGCAGACCCCCCCGGTGAGCCAAGCCCGCCAGCACCCGTTAAACAATACAAACTGCGGCCGTACACCTCTGATACAGATGAAGACTGCCCCATGGCAGTGGCGTTGTTCAATACCCTAGACCAAGAAAGTTCAGACGGCTCATCAGATGATGCAACAGTCTCGAGCCCCGTTCTTGCCAACACTCTGTGCTGTGCTGGGCACCCCACTGCGCCAGGCCACACCGTTGCCTAGGGCAATTTGGCAGGCACTAGGCTTAGAGCCCATGACAAAAGACTATCAACGGTTGGGGGACAAGGAAGCCCCTTCGCCGGCCTCCCAACCCCTCTACCTACGCTTACAGTCTATCCCGGACCCTGAATCCGTGGAACTTGTTCAATGCGTTCTTTTTCGCGACAGGGAGGAACACAACATTGATGTCAACGACATGTCCGTCCCCAAGCGCAAGTGCACCAAGCTGCGCATTGCCCCAGAGTAAGATTTCTAGCCGGCAATCGCCCAAGCGCTTGAACAACACATGCATGACAAGGTGGGGCAAGCCCCCACTTAGGCTAGCACAGCCTTGCTTTCCTTTCGTACTACGGTCTGTTTAGGTTCCCAAATTACTTAGGGAAGGAGGATTAGGTTTAGGAAGAGTTACAAAGCACACAGTGCAGATGCATAAGGCCACCAATGTGCCAGCAAAAGCATCTCTATATGTACATAGCTCAAGAACTCTTGCATCCTTTGAACAATTGTGAAGCGATGATCCCAGCTTGACGGGCGGTGGGGAGTAGTGAAAACCTCGTGTTTGTCCACTTTGCCCACATGTGGGCCACATAGCAATTTCTGATTGTTGTCCCCGTGTTGAGTGGTGGGGACCCCCGAGACGGAACGGCTGATGTAGCCCCTTTGCCCTCTTGTGGGCCACATAGCCATTTCTCATTTTTGTCCCCGCGTTAAGCGTTGGGCGTCCCTGAGGCGGCAGGGGTGATGTAGCCACTTTGCTCACATGTGGGTGACATAGCCATTTCTGATTTTTCTTCTCCCCATGCTAAGCGTCGGGGACGCCCTAGACGGCAGGGGTGATGTCGCCACTTTGCCCACATGTGGGCCACAGCCATTTCTGATTTTGGTCCGGGCCCTAAGCATTGGGGACCTCTGAGATGGCAAGGGTGATGTAGCCACTTTGCCCACATGTGAGCCACATAGCCATTTCTGATTTTTGTCCCCGCATGAACATAGTCATTTCTGATTTTGGTCCCCGTGCTAAGTATTGGAGACCCCTAAGACGGCAAGGGTGATGTAGCCACTTTGCCCCCATCTAGGGCACATAGCCATTCCTGATTCTTGACCCCGTACTAAGCGTTGGGGACCCCCGAGAGGGCAAGGGTGATATAGCCAGTTTGCCCACACAAGCGTATGCCTCCTACAAGCCTGCGGCCATTGAATGTTTGCACATGCACCACCCAGTATGGCTACCATGAACCCAGAAAGAAACAAAGGCGAACATTTTCGTCAAAACCGGCTTTTCGTATGTCATTGACAAGAATTGTCTCACCACAAATTTCCGTGCCTGGGGAATGCATCTACTCAATAATACCAGGCCGAAAGAATGGGAAGCACTTAAGGTGTGAGGCCATCAGGGTGAAGGGGCACTCCTTGAATGTCCAGCGGACACAGATGGTGCTGCGCTGAGTGCTGTCCCTTGTCTCCCACTCTGAGTCTGTGTCTCTGTTTGAGGAACCTCCAAGATGTCTAGGGTGTGCTGAGTACTTCCCTGCCTCAGGGAAAGTCATTATGGCAGGCACTCATGTGCACAAGGCAGAATTTTACAGGGGCCAGTTTCTGGAAGAAAGAAAGAAAGCTTGGTCCTTGAGATTGTGCCACATTTTTCCACAAAAGCGAGTGTGCACGAGCTTTTTGTGATTGGTGAATATCTGCTGATGGAGGCCAAGGGTAGTTGCTGTGTTGCTGGTGGAAACCGCCCCTTGCACCTTGCATGTCCAGGGACACTCACTGGGCCAAGTTGCATTGGCTACTAAACGGTAAGGTGGCTGTGCAGCCAGGGTTCTTGGACTGCTAACCGGCTGTGCCTGTGTGTGCACCCCTGCCTTTGCTGGGGATGGGTCCTGCTGAAGTGGAGGGGAGTTGGATTCGGGGGCTTGGGTGGGTGGGTCAAAGAGCGAAACCCTTTGGCAAGTTTCAGTTTTCCCCTGAGGAAAGTTTGTCTGATCTGGGTTGGTTGACCCAGGTCAGCCAGGTCATTCCCAACGCCCCCCACCCCCACCTGCCCCGCGTGGCCTCAGGAGGGGTTGGTACAGGGTGTTCCATGCGTTTGACCCATTCCCCTGCTTGAGGCAGCAAGAAAGGGCTTCCACCCAAACCAAAAACCAAATCGAGCATCTTGCCTCCCGACGACACCCAACTCATGATCGTGAGCCCCACGACACCCGCCGTTTTAGCGCCTCTGGGTGCCGTCCACCAAGGTGGAGTGCGGCACGCAGGGGGTCAAGCTCGCGGCCAATCCATCCTTGAATTTTTGTTCCTGCCAGGTGCACAACACAAAGCCGCACTTTTGTGTCCTTGTTTTTGCTGTCATGTGATTGGTCTGCTCTGCACTACAAAAGCAGCGACACCATGGACACCGTTTCCACGCTCGGCGCCGACGGGCTGCCCACAGTGCGGCCGCCCACTTCCGATCTTCCTCCAATCAACCAACACCTCTCCAAAGGGTACGGGTACGGCGGCTCGGGGAGGCCGCCTGCCACTGCGACAACGCAAGTGTCGCAGGCCCACTCGATGGGGAGGTCCACCGCAGGGGGTGAAATGAAGCTGAAGGGGCCATACGGTGAGACCCTCAAGGCCTATCAGCCCAACAGCAAGAATTCCTGGAGCCAAATGTTTCCCCTGTCACCCTACACCCCAAAGCCCCCGAAGCAGCAGCCGGCGAAATACGTCCCCACCACGAACCTGAAAAGTGAGTTGAGCAGGTCCGCGGATCAGCTGCGCCAGTACCTCGGCCCGCCACCCACTACCGCGACCAGCTCTGTCATCAGGATTGGCCAGTCGAAGGTGCCCACGAGGTCGTTTGCGACGCAGACCACCATCAAAAACAAGAAGCATGCGGCTGCAGTGCAAACACCCACCGACTGGATTGAGAACATGGAGAGGCTGATTGAGTTCTTCTTGGAAAGCATCCAGGAAACCGAAGAGGCGAAGCGACAGCTCCTGCTGCACGAGGAAGAGCAGGCGTTGAGTGACGTGACAGAGGATCACGTGCAGTTCCTCATGTCCCAAGCGTCAAGTCCCAGGTCACAGGAGCTTTCACCCACGAAGCCGAAGAACAATGGCGTCCGAAACCTCATCTTGATGCTCAACGCAGGTAAGTTAGGCCCTGTGGCCGTGGCGGTGGTGGTGGCGGTGGCGGTGGCGGTGGCGCCTAGTTGCCGGCGCCGATCTGACCCAAATGGAAGACTGCATCTGTCTGCATGCATCTGTTCTGCTGTGAAGTATGCCGAAACAGTGTACCACAATGTACCACAATGTACGTGGTACTGGATTCATGCTGTAGTTCAGACTTGAATGGAGCAGGAGGCAGGGATACAGGGTGTGTTGGTACAAAGACTTTATTTGTGGTGATGTATCTTAGCTTCTCGGAGACGCCAGCACTGTAAAAGGGGGGCCCGCAAGTGAATAATGCTGATTTGGGGGGCACGGCGTGGCGCGGCTATTTGGCGACGTCTATGAGAAACGTGTTGTGTTGTCCTTTGGATTTGTCCTCTTGTGCTAGGTGCCTCTGCGTACTTATTTGGGACCGCGAAGAGGCACAACGGGCCAAGGGCCATTTCCAAAAACATGAAGTGGGTGCCAATTGTATTGTGGTCTTGATTGTGCCATGTTTGTGGGAGGAGGGTTGTTTCTACAATTTTTGTGGCCAACGTGTTTGCTCTCCTGGGGCCATTTTGGGAGGCGGTGCAAATACTGCCCATCCTCTGACTCAGTCCGGCTTGTTGAATCTCGTCTTATGGTCCTTCGTGCAGATGAGGAAATGCGCCGCCGCAAAATCGTGCACCACTGGGACAGGAACAAGAACATCCACGTGTGGATGCAGACCGAAATCCACCGTCTGCAGCTGCAAGAGCTGGAATTCGCCGAAACGGAAGCGCGAGTGGCGATCGAGATGGAGGACCCGGTCGAGTACAACATCATTTCACAGTGGCAGGCCCGGGACTACAAAAGATGTAAACAGCGCGACGAAGCTGCGCAGGTCACACGTGCACTAGAATGGTCTGAGGTCATAGGAGGACGTTCCGCTCCCCAACAGAAGGCTCTGGGACGAGCCTATGAATAGAGTCCAGTGTGTGCATACTGGACAGGGTCCAAGGCAGCTGGACTACTGTGTGCATGGCATGGGCCGTCGCCCAGGACTTGCCCGTCCCTTAAGTATCTCCTGTGCGTGGAGCCCAAGTGGTGACCTGGTAGCTCTGATTCTGTGGCAGTGAGTTTTCCTTGAATCATGTGTGGATGGGGTGTGCTTCTCAGCTGCAGCCCCCCGAAAGTACCAACTGGCATACTCATTCAGCCTTTGTGGCACCCACCTTTCCCGCCCCGCCCTGTGTTACACTCTTTACATCGGTTGTAGTGACCACCCTCCAAACTTCACCTCCAGGGAATGACTTAATTTGAAGCATTCCTGCGCTGGCGTGGGGCAGAAAGAGCACCAAGGGGCAGAAGCAGCACCTGTGAGTTGGAGGACATTTGTCTCACTCTACCAAAAGCACTTCCTGTGTGGCTTGGAGCAAGCTATGGAAACAATTTATTCCCAAAAACTCAAACCAGTGTGTACACCCCGAAGTACCAACCGGCACACTGACTCAGCCATTATGGCATCCCCTGTGCACACTTATGGCGCGCACTACGTCCTTTCCGGCCCTTAGAAAATTAACGTCTCAGGACGAGGAGGAACCAGTCGTGGCAGCCTTTCCCCGTTCAACTCAGTTCTGGCGGCAAGTTCGCAGTTTAAAGTTCGCATGGGTTGGGAAGCAAGCCACAGAGGCGTCCCCCTCTGCTTGTGTTGGTTGGCTATTCATGTGGAATTGGTTGGGGCATTTGAAGCATTCCTGCGCTGGCGTGGGGCAGAAAGAGCACCAAGGGGCAGAAGCAGCACCTGTGAGTTGGAGGACATTTGTCTCACTCTACCAAAAGCACTTCCTGTGTGGCTTGGAGCAAGCTATGGAAACAATTTATTCCCAAAAACTCAAACCAGTGTGTACACCCCGAAGTACCAACCGGCACACTGACTCAGCCATTATGGCATCCCCTGTGCACACTTATGGCGCGCACTACGTCCTTTCCGGCCCTTAGAAAATTAACGTCTCAGGACGAGGAGGATGCAGTCGTGGCAGCCTTTCCCCGTTCAACTCAGTTCTGGCGGCAAGTTCGCAGTTTAAAGTTCGCATGGGTTGGGAAGCAAGCCACAGAGGCGTCCCCCTCTGCTTGTGTTGGTTGGCTATTCATGTGGAATTGGTTGGGGACTTGCGGTAAAATGTTTCATGACTAGAGCGAGTGGATCAGCGGACAAACAATGGTGGCCTAGGGCACCCCACGAACTCGGGAGCGTTCCACACGAGAATGTGTGGGAAGGTCCCGGCGCTTCACGAAATTGTGAATTGAGGGTAGGATTTTGTGGGCCATGCTCTGTTGGCATATGTGTTTTCCGTTCGTTGAAATGCCTCCGCTGGCCCCAGCAGTGAGGCATCATGGTACATTTCTGCAGCACCATGGCTTTAGTCCAGTGGGCAGCGCTGAGGCTTGCAAGTCCCGCATATTTGTGGCCAACCATTGGGGACATGCCACTCCACTGTACGCATGCACACACAGAGGCTGATTGATGGATCAATCTTTCCTACGCAAAGGGTGTCGTGATTGCAGGGTGTTTCCCGGAGGGCTGCCGAGGGCCTGCAACCAAGCCGCAGGTTGTACGTTCCCAGCACTGCTGCTGGTGCTTCATCAGCACTGAGTTGTAGTTGAGCAGCAAGCGAAAGGCGAAACAGAAGGGAAGCGTGACCTCATGACATTCACCATGAACGTTGCGCACAGTGTGATCACATATTGCGGTGTGTCAGAGGTACTAGCAAAGTCAGGCAACTCCAATCTTGACACATATTGCGCTTATTAGTACCTGTCCGATCTATCCCTTGGTCAGGTCATCAACCGGGGCATGAAGTGCTACCTCGCGCACAAGACTGCAGATCGGCTCCGCGCGGAGCGCACGGAGTTTTGGGACCTTCCGACAGACGCTAATGACAGCCGCCAGATGTTTGTCAAAGCGAAGTACCGCAGTGCCATCCTGCAGTCCAAGTACGAGATCACGCAGCTGCAGTATTCGGAGGAGGACGGCCGCGAGTTGATTGAGGGGGAAGAGTGGACCCAGGAGCTGGAGGTGGCGAGACAGATCGTGATGTACCTTGAGATGACCATGCGGTCTGGCGTCACTGGGCAGGAGAACCAGGGGTTTGGGTTTCTGATGCGGAAGATTCAGGAAACGCCTCCTCCGCCGCAGAGGGGGGGCCCTCAGCCATACTCACATGGACGACCGGTCTGCATTTGTTGTCCCAGCCCAACCCCAACCCAATCCCATTCCTATTCACTCAAGCTTGATCACAGCAATATCCCCAACGTGCCCCAACCAGATCCCACTCGTATGCTGATCTTCCAAGGGTCAGCAGTTGGAACGAGCTGGGTGGCAGTTCAGCTACTCCTCAAATGTCACGCCAATCCCATACCCATCCTGCAACACTGCCACTCCAATCCCGCTCCAATGCCACACCAATGCCACTTCAATGCCATTCCAATGCCACTCAAACCCTACTCCAATCCCACTCCAATCCCACTCCAATCACACTGCAACGCCACTCCAATCCGATTACAATTCCGCTCCAATCCCGCTCCAATCCCATTCCAATCCTACTCCAAACCGATTGCACTCCTGCTGCAATCCCACTCCTGTGCCAATCCTTCTACAATCCCACTCCAATCCCACTCCAATTCCACTCTAGTCCCACCACTCCAATCCCACTCCCATCCTCGTGCTACACCAATCCTACTCCAATCCACCCTTACTCCACCTCGACAGCACATCCAACTCCAATCCTGCCAGGCCTACTCCAATCCCAGTCCTAATTTAATCCTAGTCCTACTCCAATCCTACTTAATTCTACCCTGATCAGGTGTCACTGAGAACCCAGTGTTCGCAGAAATCCAAGTTTGGCAGTCGTGAGTCCTCTCTTCCCCCCTGTGTGCTCTTTTTTGCCGTGACGTCGCGCCTGCCCATCACTTATTAGTATCATCTCAGGATTTGTTTGTGCACACTGGGCTGGGACGCCAGGGAGGGGCACAGGCAGCAAACGTCAGCCAAACGAATTAAGTTCGAGAGGGGCGGTTGGGGAAGGTGTCTCAGCCCTGCTTGGCGGGTCACCAATCTGGGACCCCTGCACCCTTTTATAATTGAATTAAATTCAGCCCAAAGGTGGGTGGGTGGGTGGGTGTGGGGCTTCTCTCCCATTGCTTTCAAGGGGCCCGAGGTACATTGTTTCTTGCGCCTTCGGGGCAGAGACTCTTGGAACTCTTCCCCTGTCCTCAGACCTCACTCTTTTGCCATCGTCTATGTTTCCTTGTGATGCGGAGGACAGCCAGCTACACCAACTCCAACGTCTATTCAGCCAGCCACCCCAGCTCCACTGCCCACACCTTCAGCTCCAACCTCCACACAGCTAGCCTCTGCTACCCAAACCTCCACCCAGAGAGGCAGCATCCAAACACACACTCGTGTGTCCAAGTACCGATACCTTTCCCGGTTCACAGTTTTCTGATTTCCCAACATGAACCCCCTCCCTTTTTGCCACGGGTGCGGTGCAGTTGTATGGGGTGGATTGCAGATACTTTGAGCAATCAGCGGGACCATTCGAAGAGCAAGGAGCATACAATATGGGAGAAAACTCAGAAGACAATGAAAAACCATGTCATGCTTCTTGGCACAAAAGGAAGATGGCTCTACTAACAGTAGCAGTAGCAGCAGTAACAGAAGTAGCACAAAAGCAATGTGCTCACCCCCACCCACACATCAGTGCACACACAAAAACACGGTTGCTTGCTTCTTCACCCACATAGAGTTTGAGTTCTGGTTGAGGTTACAGCTAGGCTTGGGGGTGACCCTGACAAACCCTGACCCAAAGGCTATGTCAGGTTTGCAGTGTGGAATTTGCATAGTGGCACAGTGTGCAATGTTCAAAGTGTGCAGCTTGTGCAGTGTGCAACGTGTGGTGTACAATGTGCACTATGCACATTGTGCATAGTGCAGAGTGCGCTATGTGCACTGTGCAGCATGTCAGGTGTGCTGAGTGTTAAGTATTCGGGGTGCATTGCAATGTGCGAAATGCATAGTCTGAAGAGTGTGCACTGCAATGTGTGTCAGGTGTGCAACGTGCAGAGTTTGCCATGCGTCGAGTGTGTGTGGCATAGTGTGCTGGGAGAACAGTGTGCAGTGCAATGTGCCGTGTGTGTGGTGGCACATGGTAAAGTGTGTATTGTACAGCATGAAAAAGCGGATATTGTGCAGTGCACAAGGTGCACGGTGTGCAGTAGGTGGAGTGTGTGGTGTGCAGTGTGCAATGTTCTTTACCCACCAGCTCAGTCCCAATACTCAGTCTTGATTAGGGCTAGGTTTGAGGTTGGGGGTCAGTCGTTGGCTCAAATGCACACACCCTGGGAAGCACGATACATTCTATCGCCTTAGCAACATGTGATGGACATGCATACATCATGGACATTTTTCTGGTAGGCTGCTCTAAACACAATTTTCCTTCTGGTGTCTTTGGCGCCAATATTCATGTTGGGCCAAAGGTGTGGCGAAATCCATTGTCTTTTGGTATTTAATGTGGCTTGTAGCGGGGAAAGAGGTGGGTGGGTGGGGGGGCTTCTGCTTTCACAAACTGAGGAGGCAAACCCCTTCCCTGATGGATCCTACAATCCGACTACAATGCTGCTGCAATCCTCCTCCAATCCCAACCTTACTCCAATTCTACTACATTTCACACCGACCAACACCACTTCAATCTTGCTACAATCCCACTCCAATCTGGCTGCAATCCTACTCTAATTTTACTACAATCACAACAACCTGTTTCAATCCTGCTGCAATCACGTCCATCTTATCCCATCAAGGCCTCTATTATTGGGCGCCCGGCCTCTGGACGGACATACTCTTCACGCCCGGGCTCCAGTGCACGTCCAGCCTCCAGCATCGGAGCCATGGTGGAAACCTGTGAAGAGGAGGAGATGCAGAGTCGTACGGGGATCGAGACGCTTGAGTCCATCTGGAGGGACATGCTCGCGACGCAGCGCTTCGAGGGCCTCAACCGGAACTGGATCTGGGAGGACGAGGTTGAGGCCCGGAGCGCAACCTTCACAAAGAATGTGCACGTTGCAGAGGAGGACGCGCGTGACTTGGTCATGCAGCAGGAGGTATTCCTGCGATGGGTTCGTGGTGATACTGGTGCGATTGGCCTCTGGTTAGAGGTTGAGATACTGCGCAGCAAAGACACCTTCGTTGGACGGAAACGCAAAGTACACGCACCAGGGCACACCGCAAATTGCACCGCAAGTACAGGCTTCGCAGAGGAAGGGGGAGGGATACTGCCAACAAAGGTTTCAATGTGAAAGGAGGGGGCCTACCCGCCTCCTGTGGCATTGGTGGGGATGGCAGAGGGGCGGCTCGCAATCCTCCTCCTCGATCCCTGAGGCAATCAATTCCGCTCACCACAACAAACTCCTGCATTTGCGGTGGACCAGACATCAGGCCATGTGGCAAAAGGCGGGGAGGTTCCAATGCAGCAACGCATAGGCACCACATTGAGGCTCGCTGTGGCATTCACAGATATGCCGCTTTGTCGTATTTGTGCTCAGGCCTATTGCATGTGCATGTTGGGACCTCCAGATGCAGCTCGTCCAGATGCCTCGGTACAATCCCCCCCCCCCCCCCCAAAACACACACACACCCTTCAGTGCCATTCTGTCTGGTCTGGTCTGTCCTGAGTAGCTCTTAGTCGTTGGTGCACCACCTCAATGCTGATCTGCACGAACACACACACAGATATGTGCCAGCACACACATACGCACATCTGCTATGCCCTTGATCCCGACTGCTCCTTGGTCTTCCCCGGCCCTGTACCCTGCGTATGTGCTGCATTTCCCCTTCGCGTCAATCAAAGCACTGATGCTTTGTCCTTTCCCCCCGCAGGAGGCCGAATTGCAGGCATTACAGGTCGCGTCACTGGAATCCGTCGAGTCTGTGGTCCGACAGGCGATAGAGGCCGAGGCGCAGGAGCCGTACATGTGGAACATCTATCCGTATGTGCGACGCTCCGTGCTCACCGAAGAGAGGGACGCCCGAACCAACATGGCGTTGTGGATGGTGCAGGATCAGGAGGCAATCCGGCGAGCAGACATCCGGCACAACGAGGGCCTGACGTGGGCGACGAAGAGTGTGGACCTGAAGCACTTCGATTTGGCGGGAGAAGACGCACCCAATCCAGAAGACATGATGAACAGCGCCGTGTTGGAGCTGTCTGCTACTGAGCAGCAGACCCGGGAGTGGATTTAAAGGCGCAGGGCCCTAGGGCTGGGTTTTCTGGAGGTAACCAGGGCCCAGGGGGCGGTGCACCAGCGCTGTCCCATGGAGGCGGTACCCCTGTGAGGGTTCCCCGGTGGCAACACGACCTCTGAAGAGTACACCCAGGTCACAGTACACGAGGGATTGGGACTCGAGAAGGCAGCCAAATGCGGGCCAGCAAAGGGGTAACTGTTCTAGACCTGATACCAATTTATCGAGACGCACTTTTGTACAGGGGGAAGGGACTGTTGCAGGGCCGCCGGATCTCGTCTCTGCGAAGATGTTCAGGTCGGGTATAAAGTAAGCCCACACCATATTTTACTTCTTTTTGTGGGTCGCAGTCCCAAAGGTACCATCGTACGTCGCTTGTTAAGTGTCAGGGTGCTGCGGACAGTCGAGAGCATTGCGGTCTCCAATGTCTATCATTGGTTTTGCATGGCTTTTGGCGGTGGTGTCATAAAAGATATCACCGATAAAATGTGCGGGACGGTTCAGTGAGGGGTGGTCTCCCCTGTTTGCAAGTTGTTTGCCATGGCTCTAGTGGTGCCCCATAAGATACGACCCGAGGCGAAACAGTTCGGGCCATGCCGGAATGCCCCCTGTACAACACACCTTTGTACATGTTCAATTATACGGTTGCATTGTGCTTCGGTCCCTCAGGCCCTCAGATTAGGTCGAGCGAGGAGACGGTTGAAATGAAGGGGAAGGGGGCTTTGGGGAGAGATGTCAATGACACAGGGGCAGAGAGGGACACAGGGATAGAGGCACGGTGTAGAGGTGATCAAGAATGTATCCATTTGTGTGAGACTTGGAGAAATTCGTGGTGACGGGACGAAGTGGTACGGTGGTTGCCTGGTCCACCAAGAGCCCCGTCGGTGTGTGTTGAGTTTAGGTTGTAAGACGTTTAGCTACGATGGCCCATTCGGCTTTTGCAGAAGAAGGATTGTCTGACAAGTATATCAACGAAAGCCAGACCACGCCAGGCGCAATGGTCGAACGACCACAAGACGCATATTGGGACATATTAGACATGGTAGGGGCTCGGTTTGCCAGCTTGGCCGCCACGTTTTGTGACTGAGGCGTTGTCAAATTCCGCACTGTGTTTTTGCTTTTCAGTGACCATTACAGCGTTAAGGAGCCTGCAAGTGGCCGGCATGTGCTCTCTCCCTTCTTCTTCCTCCCTCCATCTCTGCATGTCTACCTGTCCATGTGTATGTCTCCCCCTGACCCATCAGCCAGTGACGCACGTCACGACCCGCATAACCAATAACCCGTGGCAGTCATTGCGTGTGGCAACAACCATATCCATCAATACTAAATGTTGGCGCGATGGTAAGAGTTCAGTTGTGCATAAGTAAGACAAGGTACAGCATGGCTGCGGTTTTGGGACAGGCAGCTGCAAATGCTAGAAACCGCCTTCCAGACTTGCTTGATATACCCTTCTAATCTCTTGTTTGGTGCCTATGATACTCCTCCGGCCTTCCTTGATCCGCACCGTGGCCTGGTCGTGAGCATGGCATGGGCATGTTCTACACAGTAAAGGACTGCTTTTTTGCCCGAATGGAACCTCATTTCTACGGGTGATGCGGGCCGCGAAGTTGTTTGTTCCCCTGGCTACAGTGTACAGGGGGGGACGCTATTTGTAGTACTGTCCCCTGGTGCCACACGCCCGACCAAATTCATTGCACATTTGTCCTCACATCGATACCCACACATTGTACGCCCTTTTGTTCCCATTTCTTCTGCCTTTTCACTTTCCTTGCTGTCGTGCGAGCTCCCATCTTGTGAGGACGCCTCTTTGGCTGACTTTTATTGGCTGAGCTGGTCACAGGACCAACGCGGCGACTGTTGCATGTAATATTGACTCTTCAAGGGCACTGTGGATGGTTGTAACGACCAGAGCTGCCCGTTTTTGCTGACAGTGACGCTGTCCGACACACAGGACACCGAGTGAGCATCTGACGTGGGGCGCGTGCGGTGCCACTATTTAGGGGTGCATGGCAAGCACAAAAGTGGTATTGATTCCTATCTCCGTGGACGTTGGATGTTGTTGGTTTTTCTTTGTGTGGCTGTGAGGAGGCATGCCTGTGATATCTCTGTCTCGCTGGTGCGTCGGATGCTTGTATTAGGTATGACAATGCTCTGGGCTTTCAGGGACAATTTCTTCAAAAGATTTGCGAGGTGCCCGCAGTGCAACTGCATATTTCCAGGTTGCACGCACGGAGCTACCTGAGCCGGTAGCACCATGAGCAGTGTCCACCCCAAGCAAGGCATCTGACCTTAACTTTGGTGACAACAGCTGATGACAAATTCTGAAACAGATTCGCTGTTCTCTGCCTTGAGTGCTTGAGCCCACCACAAGATGTGCCCACTGCTGTGAACGCTGGGATTACCTGAAGTGCGGGGACAGGGTCCGGTGTGTGATGACAAGGTTGTGTTTTATAGGGAAGGTGCGTTAATACCAGAAGATTTGCAGCCCACATGGTGGCTGTTGCTGCCACCAAATGTACTACTGTCACGCATAATTCCAAATCAGCTGCACGGCCTCCTGCAATTTGGGATACACTTTCTGTATCAACTCGTTTCTGTAACGCCCACGCAACATGTCAAAAATTCAAAGTATGCAGGAGTTTGGGTTGCATGCAGCACGGACATATGCGTCTCTGTTTCAGAATGTTGCACCACCACCACCACGGGTCAGACAGCAAAATATTTGAACATTTGCTGATTGTTGCAATTTCCTCCAGGAACCAAACCGTCTCTGTGCATGCAACAGAGCCTAGTGGCAATATTTCAAGTATGGAAGCTCAAATAATCACCATGCAGAAGCCCAAGTACTTCTTTCTGGGGGCTGATTCCGGCAGAGGAATCCTTATTTGCTGTAAAGGTGAATGTGTGCACAAAGCCCTCCATGAACGAAGACTGGTTGATGTGCCCGCTTGACAGCATAACAGAATAGAAGGTCTACGCAAAGTCAGGTCAAGTTGGGGACAGTAGCACTGCACCACAGGCCCTCAGGCAGGCCAAATGCAAAACATAGCAACCAAGTCCCAGCACAGCAAACCATACCACAAGATGCAGCAAGCAACTATTTCTGACTCCCAAAAAATGGAATGACAAACTTGGTGGCCAGAGGAGTGTGGGGTGCTGCATGGGCAGAACGTGCCAGGGTGGGCTGATGCGCAGGTAGAGAGGATTGGACGGCTGCAGGGGTGCAAAGTGGGCTATTTCAGGCATAACGGTGGGGGTCTTGCATGCGGAGGCACAGGCACCTCCGAAATTGGGGACTAATTCTGAAATTTGAAACCACAAATGGGATGGCATTCTAATTGGTGGGTTGTTTGTAGCATGTGTCATTGGCCCACAAGGGCTTTGCCTGCCGGTCATGCATAATTTATCCCACAAGGCTGCACATTAAGCTCCTTTGCATGCCACAATTGACTTGGTTGTTGCACACAGAGCACAAGCTCGCCAGGGCACAATCCTCTTGTGGCGTGTAGCCCACGATTTCACCATGTCACTGCAATACCCATTTGCGACAGATACGACAAGAGGGTTAGTGCTAGCCAAATGCATAAGTACACGGGCATGCATTGGCCTTCAACTCCAGCAATTGGGCAGACGTGACAAGGCTGTAGTTTCCCCACAACCTGACAGCACATGTGCACAAACAGCATCGCAGTCGCAACAACGATCTGGGGGTAGGTGTAGCACTGCACTCTCTCCTCTGGACAAGCCGGATTTAGTCCAAGCCATAACGAATCATGCCACAACACGAAGCAAATGCGCCCAAATCTATTCTAGAAAACAAAAATATGGCAACCCTGGCACAGTATTGCGCATTTGGGACCCATACCCGTGTGCAACCGCAATGCAAAATACCAAACTGCCCCATAATCAAAGATTAATCTCATTTTGTCTATCTGTGTTTTCCGTCATAGCCACATTTGGGTTCTTTCGGCACTTCGGCACTTGCGGTGTATGTAATGTTGTCTGCCCAAGGCGTGATGCGAGAGATCGTTTCTTCAGTCTGGGAAGATATTGACTGCGTAATAAGAAATAATTTTGCATTTGTTCCCTCTTTTTCTTCGCTTGCTTTGCACACCACTGTCTCTTTCATCTTCCAGTCTTGTGCTTCAACAGCACGCTGGGATGCCTACAGGCGTGACGCTTTTCCACAGCATTTCCTTTTATCAGATTCAGCCCATCCTCACTACCCATGCCCGCTACCACAGTGCTCCGTGGCACAATTGTAGAAGCGCACAGCTCTGATCGTTGATTGCGGGCCTCGCCAACTTACGGTCTGGAAAAAAAAGAGGCGAAACAAACAACTGCAGTTGCCGCTCCATCAGATGAAGAGCCGCCCATTCAGCGTATGGCGCGCGTCCATGAGATGCGCCAGACTGGGCAGGCCTATGTTCGGGGACGCAAACTGATGTCTTTTTGTTACAATTTTGGTTGTGGACCCACTGAATTTTGGTTGTGGACCCACTGAATGATTGCTCTGCTTTCCACCTCTCTCACCTTTCTATCTCTCTCTTGCTCTCTCCTGCGTACTTTTCCCTTATGTTTGCTTCCAACGCCCCCAAGGGATGTCAGGCTGGGGCAGAAAAAAACAACACCCCAAGCGATGTGTGGACCATAGAGAGGGCGCCACCATCTGCGTGGGTGCCATGGCACGCAGATCAAAGACCTGATATTTTTGCGCAGTGCCGCATTGATTTCAGCACATGGGAGGGCAATAGGGAACGTCACGCAGTGTCCCGTCCTGCCTCGCCCGAACACACCCTGTTTCGTCTTCATTCTGCAAGTCGCATGGTCTCTTCACTTGAAGGCAAGGGGCTCTTCGCAGCTTCAGGTCGGCGGGTGAAGTCGACATGGATGCACACCGACGTGGCGTTTCCCGGAGATTTGTTGGGTCGTCGAAGTGCCCCACGCGACACCATGAAGACTGCAATTTCCAGCCCAAGTGGCATTGGAAGCCAAGCATCCGTCTCCTTGCCGGGCACTCCAAGCACTACCACAAAGACTGTAGACCTGAAGACCGTGGACAGGGAAGTCAGTCTTTGCGACGAGAACACATTGTTGCTGCACGAGTTCAACCGGCATTCCTCAAACGGATTGCTGACAATTGACGATTTGCCGCTCGTTTTCAAAAAAATTGATGTGCATGCAGATGCTGCTGATTTGAGAGCGGCGCTCGGCGCATGCACCAATGATATCGTTGAGAGCGGCGGCTTGACTTATGAAGAGGTGTTGGAGGTTCTTCGAAAAGTACGATTGAACGTCAGCTCGTCGCCGCAAGAGTTGCCGCAAGCCGCACAAATTCACGAAGGTGGGACGGCGCAGAAACACGGAGTGTGGTCCAAGTGTGCGCGCTTCTTATCTGCCATGAACCTCTTAAAGAGCGACGGCAACGTGTTCAGTAACTTGACGCCAACGAATCGGTTGTTTGCGGCGATCATGGTGCTGTCCAGTGTATCGGCCTTGGTTCTGGCACTGACTTCCGTCAATTTCTTCTGGGCCGAGCACATTTCCGACATAGAGCTCGCGTTGGCACAGGAAACGGCCACCGTCAAGGAATGTATTTCACGCTTTGCGGTGGACGGCTTTGTTGACAGCTTCCAAGCTTCCTTAGGATCTACGACGCAGCTACTCGGACAGATCGTTGGTGAGATAGGGTACAAGGAGATCCTGGCACACCAAGCATCAGACCTCTCCCTTGCCCAGCAATTACTCGGGAAATCATTGTCAAGCACATTCCAGTTTTTCGCCTCCAATGTGGTCGAAGTTGGTGCGAGTTCCTACGGGTGGATTGAGAACTTATTCTACATGTTGGGAGAGAAAGCGACAGTCCAGCTTGTCAACTCCATGAACCGGGACGCAGAGCATGGGACAGAAATCGTCCTCGGGCGGTGGAATGACAGCCGCAACACCTCCATAAAATTCTTGACCGACTTCAGCTTTCGCGACGAGTGCTTGGCTGCCTGTGGCTCCTCTGCCACGGCAGCCGCCCCAATGAAGGCCGCTTTGACAGGCGCGACAGGCAGTTTAATTGGCAATGACTACCGACCACACCCCGTGTACGCGGGATACGCGTACCTTCCCAAAATCCAAGTCGGGTTGGTGTACAAAGTGGATGTTGAAGTTCTGCAGCAACGCTTCAATACGATGCTGCGACAAGTCATTGATGCCATGAACCGGCAGAGAAACGACACCGTCGAAGTGGTTCTGGGTGAGCGGAGTCCTGCGGGCAGCAACGTCAACCAGCCTAAGTTTCTGAGCCAGCTGCGATTTTGCGACGAGTCCTGTCAGGCCTCGACAGACGAATGGAGTGCGGTGCCCATGCGCCGCGCTTTGACCAACGAAGTTGGGGTGATGGTGGGCGCCGACTACCGAAACGAGCCAGTGATTGCTGCCTTCGGGCCCATTGAGGGGCTGCAGCTGGGGCTGGTGGTCAAAGTGGACAAGAAGGAGGTGGTGGGAGCGGTCAGGACGAGCCTTGTGGCGTCGGTGAACGAAATCAATAAGAAGATGAATGGGACTGAGGAGCTGCTGCTGGTCAGCAACGCGGCGGACGAGGAGCCTCAGTACTTGACTGAGTTCAGGTTTGAGCAGGAGTGTCCCGGGCAGTGCTCCACGACGATGGCCGCTCTGTCCGGGTGCCGGGGGGGGTCGAAGCAAGACATCGATTACCGCAACAAGGCCATCACCATCGGGTACTCCTGCATCCCGGAACTCGATGTGAGCCTCGGGTACAAAGTGGACACGCAGCAGATCAATGAGTGGGGGCTGCAAGCGGCCATCGACTATGTCAACGACCGCAACCGCCGGGAGGACACCACGCGGGAGCTGATTCTGGCGCGCCACAACGCCGGGGTGGCGCCGGAGAACGTCACCAGCCCCAAGGACTTCACGTTCCTGACGGACTTCAAGCACAAGGACGAGTGCGGCCGCGGGGAGTGCGGCCGCGGGGGCGCCGCCGCGGCCCCGATGGTCAGCGCGCTGCAGGGCCGGAGGGGCATCACCTTCGGCAAAGACTACCGCCCGAAGGACGTGATCGCCGCGCACGACTACATCGAGGCCCCGCGCGTGGGGCTGGTGTCCAAGATCGACATCGACGAGTCCAACGCGCCGGTCGTGTCCGCGGCCCTCAAACTGGGCCTGATCTGCGTGGGGCTCGTGCTGGCCGGGGCCGTGGCCATGGCCTGCGTCATGAAGACGATGCTGCGGGCCCTCGAGAGGGTCTGGGCGGAGGGCAAAGCGGTCGTCGAGCGGGAGAAGCAGCAGTTCAGCTCCCTGGTCAAGGCCCTGTACCCGGAGGAGGTGGCCGGACGGCTGCTGGACGGCGAGACGCAGATCAGCTACCGCATCCCGGACGCGAGCGTGTTCTTCTCGGACATCTTCCGGTTCACGGACACGGCGGCCCGGCTCAGCTTCGAGGAGCTGCTCGACTTCTTGGGGTACACGTTCGGGGTCATGGACACCATCGCGGAGCACTTTGGGGTGTACAAGGTCAAGACCATAGGCGACTCCTACTTGGCCTTCACGGGCCTGCGCGGCGCCGGGTCCGGGCGCGCCTGGCTCGACATGCTCTACTTCGCGTCCACCTGCGCGCAGGTCTTCAGCGACCGGTTTCACCACCCGGACCGTGGCGCGGTCGTGGCGCTGCTGGCGGCCCGGAGCGTCACCGACGCGCGGAAGTGGCCGCACTTCAAGAAGGCGCCAGGGTCCGGCCGGAAGTACCGGGCGCCCGCGGCGGGCCGCGCGGCCGCGCTGTGGAGCCCGCAGTGCGTCATGCGGTACGGCGTGGCGATGGGGCCGCTGACGGCGGGGGTGCTGCAGGGCAAGAACCCGCAGTTTGACATCTGGGGCTCGACGGTCAATCTGGCGTCCCGGATGGAGAGCACCGGGGCCCCGGGGCGCATCCAAGTGACGCAGTCGGTGTACGACGCGGCGCAGCGGCACGACGCCCTCCCGTTCATCTTCAGCGCGAGCCACAAGACCTACTGCAAAGGCTTCGGGGAGGTCCAGGCATACTACGTGGAGGCCTCCGCGCATCCGCCGCCGGACGCGTTGCTGCAGAAGCTCCACTTGAGGCCCAACTACGGCCTGTTCTATTTTGACAGCATCAAGGCCGAGCCCGGCCGCAGGTCTGCCAGCGGCAGGTCCGCTGACCCATTGGGCAGTGTCACGCATGACCAAAGTGGCAGTGTCACGCATGACAAGAGCTCAGGCTACCGCCCCTCATCCGCCGTGGCCCAATCGTCGCTGTCAACCCCATCCAAGCTGCCTACGCCTACTTTGGCGGCTGCCCAATTGCCGTGGGCCCCTCTCAAGATCATGCGATCTCCCTCTTCCTTGAGCGTTCTTTCAGGCATCGCAGGGCCAAGACCATGCGACAACGAATCTGGTAATGATTCGGGTGCTGCTTCCACTGCACCTGCTGCTTCCCATTCGCATTCCGGTGCTGCCTCTAGCCGATCTTCTATTTTGCGGCAGTGCACAAGCAGCACCATCACGCGACAGCCCACCAGTAGCTCCATCCCGCGACAGCCCACCACCTTTTGGGAATGCAATCAAGAGGACTGAGCGTCCCCTGTGACGATCGGGTTGAACACCGAGAACAGGGGTGCAGATCGCCTCGGCATTCGGAGATAAGGCTGCTCTGCGTGAAGCATCTCAGGACACGATCCCACAGGCCCGTGAGCTGAATCACCTGTTTGCCTGCGTCAGTGGTGCTCATTACTGGATCGGAGCGTGCGGCTCAGGCATGCAGCCCCTGCCCTCATCCCACCTGCGCTGCTCCCCAGCCTTTCATCGTCTCTGTATAATGGCAATTTGTAGGTAGGAATTTCTTCCTCATGCCAAAACCCACCGCTCGCAGTGCCATCGGGCGAGCGGCTGCACATTGCATGCCACGGTGCATTTTAAAAACAAGCTCCCAACATCGCGAAGGGGAAGTTGGGTTTTCGCTTGCGGGGGTGGGGGGGCGAAAACTAGGGGGTTCGGGAAAAGGCTCAATTTACAGGAACTTTCTTCAGTTATTATGAACTCTGGCGCCGAAGGCGCCGAAAATTTTTTTTTTTGAGCATTGAAAATGGTCGAATTTTTTTTCCACACCAAATGCATGGCAAATGATGACTTTTCTGAACCCCCTCGACGCGCTGATTCCAAAAATCCCATTTTTATGTTTTGCCGAATTTTGTGTCCGGGTCAGTCTCGGTAGGATTTTTTGGGGGCCGTCAGTTGAGATTTTTGGGGGGGGATCTAGCCAGAGGGCTCTATCAACCCCCCCCCCCCCCGCAACCGAAAACCCTCCCACCCAAGTTGTGGCACAGAATCGCGAATTAGAAGCATCGCATGTCAAACCTTGACAGCTTTGGCGCCGGCAACGTGCACCTCCGCGCACCGTGCAGCCACTGTCATGGGTCGCTGGACATCCAACAAATGGCTATGGCAAGTGTGAATGCATGCCTATGTGTCTGTGTGCAGGGTCACAGAGGCCGAACAGTATGCTACCTGTCCCCAGTGTCATGGCCAGGGTGTTGTGCTGGTACAGCCGATTTTGTGCGTTCATTTACTCATTCCGAGTGTTTGTGCCTGATCCCACAGCCTTGCACCAGGTGCTTGTTGTATTGACTCCGTCTTCGACCAGTTCCAAAGGTCCGTTTGTATGTCAGTGTGTCTACTAGTGTCCTGGACCCTGCCCTGGCTGTTGCCCTAAAATGCTCTGTGTGTGTGTGTGTGTGTGTGTGTGTGTGCACGCGCGCGTACGTATGTGCGTGCGTGCGTGTGCATGTGCGTGTGCGTGCCTGCGCGTGTGTGTTGTGTGTTATGTGTTGGAGGTTACCGGACAACCTTAGCGCACAGTGGGTCACGGGAGTGTGGGATGCGGATGTTGGATGTTTGCAGCAGCTCAGTGCTGACAAGGCGCTTTTCCATCCTGGCTGCGGGTGGGTTGACGGGATGTGGCGCGTGCCCCCGGGAGGGCAGGCTATTCCTGGCATCAGGCAGGCGGCTGTCTGGTGGAATGACGTGTGCCGTGGTTGCGGTCCTGTCTGGCAAGGGACTCTGACGGGCACGGGGCGCCTTGACTGAAGCCGTTAAATGCATGAGCGATTGTTGTGTTGAAGCACAGGAATTTGTGCGCTCATCAGGTGCTGCACCAAGGATTTGACCGGAGGGCGCACGGTGGAGCAGCTGACCGTCTGGTTTTCCTCGTTGCCGAAAGGCGCATCGTGCGTTGTCTGAACATGCTTGTGTTTCGACTCTGCACGTGACGAGACCAAGTGCACTCAGGCTGTTTTGGCCGCTGCCTCTTCTTCACCTTGCGTGTGCGTGTCTGGGGGCGGGGGTCCACAAGACCAGGTTGTCTGTGAGGCGGAAATGGCCGGATGGCCGGTGCATGACGTGCCCGGATGTGCAACATTTCCTGCTCATGCCACCCCATGTCCTGACCGTGAAACTAACAGCTTGTCGCTCCAGCCCGAGCATGGCATGAGAATGCCAGCATTGGGCGTGTATTTATATTTAATGCCTATTCATTGTCTCGCATGGAAGAGCTTGCATGTCGTCTCCTGCACCTTGAAAGATGGCACACGCTCACCTACACCAGCAGCTGGCCACCGTACCCCAATACGCTGTGGGCGTTTCCGTGAAACTTGGCTCAGCCACTGGGGTGAGTGGCAGGAGTATGCTGCTGTGTGGTATGAACATGCGACACACGACGATCTCGTGCAGGTCTCATGACTGTGTGTACCTTAGTCCTGTGTTGATGTACTGCCCCAGTCGTTGCGATCTGCCATGCGTGAGCGTGTGTCATATCACCAGTACCATTTGTTACTGCCTGTGACGGTATTCCGCAGCCAGCTGCCCATGGCCCCACGTCACGCACAGGCTGTGGTATCTTCCACGTCGATCTCCGCCTGGTTGGCTCCCAGCGCCACCGATAGGTTCAGCCCAACCCCACAGCTTGGGCTGCCGGCGTTTTGCATACCCAGCACCAATCTCAGATATTTACTGCGCCACTGCCTCTCCTGACTGTTGACCAGATGCGAAGTGCTGCAATATTGTTTTTCTGGGGCCAATGAGGGTGAAAGAGGGGGGCAATGAGGTTGTGGTGCCATTACCTATCAGTTACCAGCAGTGACGATTGCTCGCCCTCAACAACACGTACAATATTTTTTAGTGCGTGTTCCGATGCCAAGCCTGGTTTCAACAAGCTCGTTGCCCCTCATTTTCCCTCATCAATTTGAACGCAGCCATTGACAAGACTCAATCATCGTTCACACCACTGAAGCACCCCGAATTTTTGCCGGAATGTAGGATGGTTTTTCGTCTGACCCTCGACATTCCGCTTGTCAGAACAGCACCAAGTGTTGTTTTCGTTAAATTTTGGGATTTAAGTATTGTTCTCGCAAGGGGGGCGGGCGGGGGGGGGTAGTACAAGGGACCCGACATCAGTACCCCTACATGCATCGTGCATGTATGCCCTTACACGGCCAAGGGTCATGAGGCTGGTATGGTGTTGGATTACTGATCATGAATTGCACTGTGTGCAACAAATACATGGGAGGGGTTGGCTGTGGGCGTGCGCGCCCAGGAAGTTTCTTTGTCCTGTCGGAGGGGGGGAAGAGTTTTCAATGTCTGCTGATGTGGTCCCCCATTGTTATCCCACCTGCATCGCGCTGGTTGATCTAAATCGGCTCGAGCCATACTTGAAATTATGTCCCCTCAACTTACTTTGCATTGTGGGCAACTGCTCAGATTGTTTTCAAGTCAACTGCATCACCACCACAAACAAGACAGGCAATGATCAAAACGAAAGGTTGGTGTGGTGTATGGGGTCTCGCACGCACCGGTCCAGCCCTTGGAGGGCGTGCATGGGTCCAGCATTTCAAGCCTCTTGTGACAGGTCTGGATGTAGCGCTGCTAGACGCCCCCCTGACAGAGAACAGGGGGGCGCTGCTCAAGCTTCTGTGTCCCTCCCTGCTTTGGCAATACCATCAGTGGTGAGGCCCCACAATGAGGCATAGCCACAATGCCACACAATCAAGGCAAAGTCGCTCGCGAAAATGCACATGCTGAGAGCACCTCATATTAGACTCCGGTGGACTGCGAAACTAACAGCTTGTCGCTCCAGCCCGAGCATGGCATGAGAATGCCAGCATTGGGCGTGTATTTATATTTAATGCCTATTCATTGTCTGTCATATGGAAGAGCTTGCATGTCGTCTCCTGCACCTTGAAAGATGGCACACGCTCACCTACACCAGCAGCTGGCCACCGTACCCCAATACGCTGTGGGCGTTTCCGTGAAACTTGGCTCAGCCACTGGGGTGAGTGGCAGGAGTATGCTGCTGTGTGGTATGAACATGCGACACACGACGATCTCGTGCAGGTCTCATGACTGTGTGTACCTTAGTCCTGTGTTGATGTACTGCCCCAGTCGTTGCGATCTGCCATGCGTGAGCGTGTGTCATATCACCAGTACCATTTGTTACTGCCTGTGACGGTATTCCACAGCCAGCTGCCCATGGCCCCACGTCACGCACAGGCTGTGGTATCTTCCACGTCGATCTCCGCCTGGTTGGCTCCCAGCGCCACCGATAGGTTCAGCCCAACCCCACAGCTGAAAACTTGTGGGGACAGGTCCGCGTGTCTCCAACCAGACATGCGTGTCACAGGTCTGTATTGCTGGCCACCCGCCAGATACGGAAGCTACTTGCCCAGTGTCCCTTATCAAACAATTGGGCAAAAGCAGTACATTACCTCAACCGGTATACAAACACCACACATGCAGCACAGCCAATAAGTTTCGCCTATTGGCACTGCACGCATAAACAGCAGCTCTGGCACCACCACAATCAACCACCCCAAATCGCTTTCCTGAGGCGCTCTTTGAGTGCAAGAGTATGCGTCAGCCCCTTTTACGGCGCCGACGTTATTGACATTGAGAAATATTCCTCAACGGGCGCGGTGTGTTGAAGCCACTCTTCTTCGGCGCTTTTGCAGACAGGTGCAGCAATGGTACAGAGACCTGCACGTCCCCTTTGTGGGGCACATGGTTGTCCGAAGGCAGCAGGGTACAAAAGTACAGAACCATCACCCCACGTTGGTGTACGCACATGTGGCATGCAAAGAGCGGCTCTGGGCTTAGACCCTGCACAAACGGAAACCAACATCCGTGCAGACACTCACCAGGATTGCCCGTTGACTGTTGCAAAAGGGCTGGTCCATCAGACAGGATTTTTACAGAGCTGACGCAACAACTGTGCACCACCTCAAGAAACTCAGTTTCGGACCCAAAGCGGATTCGCACACGTCCCACCCACACAAAGGACCTGCACCTACCTCACCAAGCTGTAGTGGTTGCTGACCTGTAATGCAGTCGAGTGTCCCCTACCTCCACTGTCTTGTTGCACCATGCACATGCTACCACTGTCAGCATATCATCCTACTGTACTTCAGGGCGCACTAGGTGTCCCCCATTGTGCTATGCACTCCGCTGTCTTTTCCAGCCCAAAGTCTTTTGTGCGTCATGTGCACACTGGGCAGCCTACGTGTGTGGTAGTTTCCCACTGCCTAATCTGGTATCAGAGTCAGCACATCCTCACCACGTGTCAGATCCGCTACCACGGGCATTGGTGGGATCATCGTAGAACTGGACAGCTTTGAGCCTTGATCTAAAGAACCGTCTCGAGTACCATACCAACCTCCCCCCCCTTTGCGCAAGCACCGCCTTGTCTACGCACCAGGATGCGGTCTGACCGTCACTTTTACCGAATTTTCTGACCACGGTTTTTATGGTCAGAAATTAGGCAGAGCGTGATTGTGTGCTGATTGTAGAGGGAAGAGGGGTTGTGTCGTGCTTGTGAGTCCTCCTGCTCATAAAAACATTCTGCTTGGTACTGCACCCCACTGCTCTTTGTGTTGGTATGATTTTCATCCATGACTAATGTCGTTACTCCCGGCAGAGGCAGGTTTGGAGGCCTCGGGAACACAAGGGCGTTCACCAACACGCAGTGGTCCCCCCCTAGTTCGCACTGGTCCTGCCCCCCCCAGCTCCTTTGCCTTTTGGGTGGGGGCTTGCAGGCCCTGCTGGTGTGTCAGGAATTTTGATTTTTTCGTCTGCTGCATCCCACATGATCGGGACATGTGTTCTTTTGATACCGCGCGTCGCGCTAGCACCGCCTTGTCTAAGCACCAGGACCCGGTCTGACCGTCACTTTCCTGACTTTCCTGGTGCTTGCGCAAGGGGGGGGGGGGGTACAGTGAACAGGCTACGCCATCTCGGTTTGCCCCCCTCCCTTCAAAAAAAACCACCCTGTCACCCTGCGTCCATGTTGCAGCAGTGCCTCCCTGATCCAAGCCCAAAAGGCAAAGTGATCTTTTTGAAAGCCATGGTGCTGCCCATGTTTGGTGTCGGCCTACCCCCAACAGCCAACAATATTCTGGACACTTGATCTAATACTGAGGTATTGTTTTGAGATCGGAATTGCATCTAGCTGCACTCACAAATAACCGAAAATCGGCCATATGGTCTCTCAGTGTACGGGCAGGTACAATAGTGTTGATGCCAAAACGAAAGCCAAAAGCTGTGGTGTGTTCCTTGGTCTCATACAACATGGGCTTTTTCTGCTTTGTATTCCTGCTCTATGTTGGCTGCAGCATCTTTGCAAGAAACAAACTGCCTGTGTCAGATGAGTGTGCAACATGACTGGGCGGTGTATCACATAGGACCCTTTGGTCCACATCCACATCCACATCCGCATCAGAAAGAGTTGTCAAATCATTGGGATTTTTGCGTTTTACAATTTGAGGCCCTGCCCCATCTGTATTGCATGGACCTTGTCAAGTACCATGGTATCGCGACTGACAACATTTCCTGGTCCTCCATGCAGTTCCACACGGAAAATTGAGAACGATTTCTGCAGCCAAGAACTGCTCTGTGGTATTTCGGAAAACCGGGAACTGAAAGTGCAGCCGGGCTGCGTGTCCGCACAACTACACTAAATC
The DNA here is from genome assembly GCA_964036045.1 of Eutreptiella sp. 'Long Island Sound 2002'. Classification (NCBI taxonomy): domain Eukaryota; phylum Euglenozoa; class Euglenophyceae; order Eutreptiales; family Eutreptiaceae; genus Eutreptiella; species Eutreptiella sp. 'Long Island Sound 2002'. The sequence continues at coordinate 42,760,013 of OZ038390.1, forward strand.
AATATATACCTGTCAATATATACATATATGAATGCGAGGCATTCCTGCGTTTTTCCTTTTCCTCCATCTCCCACTGTTGCCTCCTAAATGGGTCTCGAAATTCGCCTTAGATTCCAAGTTTTTGTTGCGTTGGCACAAGTGTGCGCGGAATTGAGAGTGTGGAAGCGGATTCAAGTGTGCCTCTAAGATCAAGTGCAAAAATGGGGTCGCGTTCACGTCATAAGTGTTTCAGTGCCTGTTTCGATTCTTTTTTTTTTATACACCCTATGCCATACAGGCGAGGTGCTCACTTCCATCAATATGTCTCCTAAGAGAGGTGCCAGATGGGGGCATGGCACATAGCCCATGGGCTATAGCTCCCAAATAAGAAGCCCCCCCCCCCCTTAATGCACGCTATGCAATCAGTTACTCCTTTTTGTTCGTCCTGAGTGCCGCTCTTCGACTGATAGTACCCGTCCACACACTGACGCTAGTGTTGCCCTCGCAAGGGGCGGGGGGATTTGTGTAGGCTGCAGGAAGGGTCAATGTGGGTGTCAAAGTGTTGGTGTAGCTGCAATTCTCTCTCCCTCCTATTCCACCCACTCACCCACCCTGCCCCCTTCTTCATCCTAACATGAGGTTCTGGTTCAGTGGGGCAAAAGAAACTATCGTTTGCTCCGTGAACGGTGGTTTCTGTATGGGTGCCCAACTTGACTGTTTGTTACACATATTGATTTATTGTTGTACTCGGGGCTAGATAGCCGAGTGGCATGTGTGTGTTTTCTTCTCTTCTTCTTTTTCTCTCAACCGATGCCTCCTGTGTTGGCAACAAGTGCCAACACATACCTCGCTGCGCAGACCGACTTCAGTGAACGTCAGCTACTAATCCCAAGTGATGCCATTGGACAACAATAAGAAAAGGCTAGCTGAAGAGGAGCATGAGCCGGGGAGCCTTCGTAGAACATGCATTTCCCTTTTGGATATCACGAGCTCCGGCAGACAAACTGGCCAATGGGGTTGCTGAGATGTCAGTAAGGTGGGTCCAGGCTGGTCACAATGTTCCTCAAATTGCAGCAGCACTACAAGCCCAGCTTGCTATCGAGATGCCCCCGGAAAAAATGATGGATATGCTCTATGCTTGGGAGGAAGTCCACAAGTCGTGGTACATGCCTGAAATAGGGAAATTCATGCCACTGAAATCACCTGGAGGTTCACGCAAGTCATCAGCTGGTGACCCGGATAAGAAGTCATCTATCAAGGCCTTGGAATCAAAAATTGAGGGGCCGGAAAAGGGTCTAGCCAAGGCTGAAAAAGAGAGGTCGCATACTGCTAAGGACGACTGGCTGGCCCTGCCATTGACAGTAGACACCATCAAGGACTTCAGAGACTCTACTACGGGGCTGACAGGATGGATGCTCGACATCTTGGACATGATATCCCATGCCATCGACGAAAACATTCTCGATCACCCCCCTACACTGCCTGTCTCAGACGTCTAGAGCCTGGTGGTCAAAGCCCAAAAGCAATATGAACGCAAGTATGCTCGTTACGAGAAGGGGTCCAAGGGGTCCAAGAAGAAACGCCGTTCCAGGTCCCGGTCACGGAAGAGGTCCAAATCCAGGAGGGCCAGACGGAGCAGGAGGTCCCGCTCGGCATCCAGATCCATGTCGGTGTCCACGCACAGCAGATCTACCAGGACTCAGGCGATGACACTGACGTCGAGCACTATTACCGTGGAAATTTCTGATTCTGTGAAGTCAACGGGATTGAGTATGTCGTCCCAACGAGCGGTAAGCGGTGGCCCACAGACCGGCCCCCGCCTAGTGACTGTGACCACTGCAGGGGCCGCCACTGGGAATGGAAGTGCGCACGACGTCATCGCCGATGAAACGGCTCCTCAGGACGTTGGCAGAGCCATGGGCACGAGGTTTGCCACACTAAAGAGCTGGAAGACGGATTTTCTCAATGGGCCCAACGACTCGAAGAACTCCGATAGGAAGAGAGCCCGTCGGACTGGCGTACCGTCGCGTTGGCCTCCTAGGCCAAGTCGACACTGGATGCATACTCCCGCCACATCAAGGCTATGGCTACTACACAGTTCACATCCAACACCAGTGTCAGACACCCAAACACCCTTGAATGCTTTGACTGTTCCGTGCACATGCACCGGAGGTTGGGCCTTCGACCCCTCACACACATGCTGGTGACACTGTCACTGTGGCTGGTCACGGCTATGTACATAGATAGTGGAGCACCCCAACCAAGAAGGGGACACATGGAGCCTGTGTGAATGAACTGCACATGCACGCACTGACGTGATGAACTTATGGATGTACGACAGGCGGTGGTGGACGTCTGTACGTTTCAGCAAACCACCTTTATGGCCAACACCAGTGACCCTAGGATCATCCTCAGGAAGTACCTGTTCAGCCAGGCCCAACGACATGCCATGGCATCTGGCATACAACAGGCAATCAGTGCGTGCCGGCTACTTCAGGAACTTGACCTCTGCCCCCAATTCGTGCCGCAAAACGTGTGGCGCCTTGTCCGCGGTAAAGAACGACTCGCTAGTACAGGCAGGTCACAACGCTGGGGATCGTTGGAAGTGCTCGACACGATGATCCAGATCCCCAGAGGGCCCGGTGACCCACTGCCTTTTGGAGGTTTGGTCAAAGAATTGGACCACAGACTTGCTTTGGAGTAGATCTACTGCCCGGATGCTAGCAGCTTCACTGACCCTGAGGCAGCAGGCGATGGAGGAGATGGAGGAGAGCCAACACGACGACGATGCGTTCATGTGGTGACTGCGCTTTGCGACCATTCATGCGGCTTCGGATCGGCATCTAAGGGCATCCCCCCTACTTACCGGCAGCTGCCGGGGGGGGCAGGGCACTCTCAACCACCATGGCCAAACTGCTTGAAAGGACCGAGTATCATGGGATTATGTGGCACGCATGGAGGCATGCGGGGGCCCTTGGCCCCATGTGCCCCCTCATGTGTTGGTTGTTATCTTATGGGCTTTGTTGCTTTGTTGTGCTAGCAGACAGGTGGCATGTGATCTTAGGTGAGATTCGCAGCAGGTGCACGCAGTGCGCACGCAGTGCAACAACTTGGCCTGTGGCATTGGGGCTTGGTTAGGAACATCTAGCATGGCGGCCCCAATGAGTTGCGCCAATGAGTCCGTATTTTGTTGCATTTCACGCAATAAGTAAAGCCCCCTTGTATGAAATTCTTGGTACTAAGCTGTGGTGTGCCACCCGCCCTTGGCAGCGGCGCTCCGCATGGGCTTGTGGATGGTACCCCTTGATGCAAGGGTCAATTAGCAACCCTTCGACCAGTGTCCTTGCGTATAAAAATGATGTAGTACATCTTTAAATGACTATAAACGCCTCTACGAAAGCATGTGGTGCGGGTGGGGCACCATATGAGGGAACTTTGGGGTAGGGAGCTTGCATCTGAACCTGGGGAATGCCGTGCACGCAGTGCAAAAAAATTTTGTATGTCGGCAACTCCTTGAACCCTAGTTTTGGCCCCTTTTCACAAGTTTGTTGTTCCATAACAGGGTTTCTACACTTCTTGTGCATTGAGGATGTGGCACATTTGAGTTACCACCCATTTTTCACCCATTTTCAGCCATTTTAGCCTATTTTCACCTTGTGTGGCTGCACGTTCTTTGTTACAGGTGGATGCTGGATTATGATGATGGGTAATCACTGGACTTCTTGTACATTCACAATGCAACAAATCGGCAGTTGGGTTGTTACACTCTCGTAAGCGGATTCCAACCTTCATGGCCATTGCCTTGCTATCTCTAGGAAACAATGTCCTTTGTCGATTCTCTATATGAGCGCTGGCACTTAAACCCCGCATTCGCACTCTCGGATCATCGAAAATTGTAAGCATGGCTTATCAGTAACGGCCCTGATACTGCTGCATATTGCCCACATAGTGCTGCATATTGCTACAAATTGGGCCCCAATCGGGTCAAAGCAGAATGCCTATGGCCCCAGAAGGCTGCCACCATGAACACACGCACCCCACAATAGATTGTGCTTGCCCACGGCCGACAGCCACCCAGGGTATGAAGACCCATGTGATGCCTTCATAAATGCAAGGTGGTTTCCTCCCTACGTCCCTAGATAGGTTTCATAGTGTGTGCATTGCACGCAGTGCGCACGCAATGCAACGAGTGCAGGCCTTCGGCAATCTTCAACAATGACATTCTTGACAACTGCCACCAATACTCTTTATGTACCGAATTGGGTTGGAGAGGGTTGGGGAGGCACTACAGCTTTGTTTTAAGGGCTTCCATTGGCCAAAAGTGGTATGTTTTGGAAAATGGCGGAATAGTGCAGAAGTAGGCTGGAGTGAGCGATGTCACGCATAGGATGAGGCTCAGGGACTCAATCAGGTCAACATTTCTCTTCACAGGGGGCGCCTTAAGCGCAGTGCGCGTGTAGTGCGTGTGCAGTGCGCGCACAGTGCAACTATTTGGGTGTCTGGCCGTTGTAGAAACCCATACTTTGTGGTACTTTAGGCATTATTGTTGTTTGGTAGTAGGTTTTGATGCATTGGGGATCTGGCATTTTTGGATGTTCACCCTGTTTCATCCATTTGTACTTTTTTTGCACACATTTTTTACCCATTTCCACCACATCTACTCTTTTTCTCGGTTGATTGATATGGTGATACACTTTGAGGGTGCCTGCTACCAGACATAATACTTCCCTCCTCATTTCTCAGGCCCATTTTCTCCATGGATCTTAGTATTGGGGATAGGGTGTTCTACACCCGCTCCAATGGGCTGCGACCTCCTGCCATGGTGGTTGGGACGGCTGAAGACGGACTCCGCCACTTGGAATACTACCAAGATGGGTTGAGAGTGGTGAATTGGCAATGCAAGATGGAGTCCATCTCCTTTGCGATCCCAAGTTCAGACTCGCCACCTGACAGCCCTCCATCTCCGCTGCCCAACACACAGTCAAGTTCTCCCCCAAAGGCCCCTGGTCCTTCACCATGCCACAAGAACTTGGAAGGTCCCCCTCAAGGTCCCCTCCAGTCAAGTTTGGGTCGCCTAATTCTAAGGGTGTTTCCAAGGGGCGTGCCCAAGGGCTCTTCAGGGGAACATGGTCTAAAAGTAGCACGCAGTGCACGCACAGTGCGAGAATTCCCCCATAGCCTTTTCTCACCAATTTATAGGCACTCCCTCCTGCAGGTTTTAGCAGCGCGACAAGATTTGAAACGCCGCCATAGCGTCCTTGTTGTGATCCGCAATGGAGGTTGCAGGTTGCATCCTCACCTCTGGCAATTCTGCAAGCCATTCGTCCATCTTTTCACGTTGGTCCCGCGAAAATGGTCTGTGGATGTTGGCAATGGCGTACGGTGTGTGGCCAGGGAGAGCGAGCTTGATGGCACGGGCCTGGATCCCCATGGAGGGCAGCTTGGAGACATATCTGGATATGGAGTTGTGGACGAGGAATTGTGTGTCCGGGTTCTCGTCCCCATAGGTGATGGGGAGGTAGTCGCCATCCATAGCAGCTGACCAAGCTACATGGTGAGATCCACTACGGAATCGAAACTCCTGTAGGGCAATAACTGCGGGGTGTTCGTCGCCGGGAAAGGAAGGGTCCTCCGACATTGAGTGTCAAGAAGGATAGGTCTGGCCGGGGCGGGGGCTGGGCCCTGGATTGGGGTGGACGTCGTTGGACAGACGTATCAGCCGTTGTGCCACATCACATAGGATCAGGCCCGGCAATCGGGTGTGCGCGAGTGTTTGGTGTAAGGGTGCAGTTTGCGGTTGTGTACAGGTGTCGTGCACGTGCAGCGGTGTCCACATGGGCAGTCCCACATGGGTGAGTGTCAGTAATAGGACGTACCAGCCCGCCAGGTTAGAGTAGTGCCACCTGTGCCGGCGTTGTAGCTTGGGCCGCCGGCGTCGCGGCGTGCCGCTACTGCGCCCAAGGTAGCAGCATGATGGTAGTTGAACCACATGCATCAGTGAACACATAGAAGTGACACGGCTGCTCCATAGCAGCACATACAAGAGGGACAGTTAAGGGAGGGACTTGATCCATCGTGCTCTCCAGAAGTCCCGTGTCTGGCGATGGAGGCGTGCAACGGCCAGTGCATTGGCTTACTGATAATTGCATTGAGGCCATTTCCTCCGGTGGCAGGGCATCCTGAAAAGCCAGTGCGGTAGCCGTCAGCCTGTGGTCCTCCGCCTACACTGCCTCCTCGGCGCCCAAGGATCGGCCGACCTCGAATCGCCACCAGTTCGGGTCCACGTTGGTGTCATTAGTTTCGGGCAGCTGTCGGAATAGGGCTTCGGCTTCGTCGGGTGCATCACGGCCCGTCACAGTGGCTCCCCCGGCAGCCAAATCGAATACCACACCATGAGCCAGAACTGCACTGGATGCGTGTTGGTAGCGAATCCTATAAGACACTTTGCCCCAGAGATGCTGTCATCCGCTCTTGTCGGCATCTTCAACACTCTCAAACGCCCCAAATTGCGCTGCACATAACCGGATGGTCTCCAGCGGGGCGGCTGTGGGTGCCTGGAGTACAATTTCATTGGGGTGTTCCGGCAGAATTGGCGTGTCGCGACCTGGTGCTCCAGACCCCAACTAACCGAACCATACGCGTTCATCAGAGTGTACATGCTTCAAAAACAAGCGACCAAGTCCTGGTAGTCGAAAACCAATTGCCTTATTTCCTTGTTATTTGTATTGTTTGGTCTTGCATTTCTCCCGTTTCATTTATTTCTGGCACATTCATTTGTTGTCCCCATGGGTCAAAGCATCCATCTTGTGAGCACCTCTTACAGACCGACCGGGGAAACCTCTGTGTCCCCCTTGCTTATTTCTTGGGCTCTCAGAATCTTTCAGGGGCTTAACGAGGTAACGGAATTTCTAGGGGGGATGGGGACGCAAGATTCAGACATCTACATTGCACATCTTGTCGCATGCAGAAACACGGGATGATTCTGTGAGCTACTCCACATCAGGTGTCTGCAGTTTCTTGATTGGGCCTCAAGGAGACAGTTCGTACTTGAGTTCCCTTAGGTGGCAGTGGGGGCTGTTGCCGAGTTGCAATCTCCAAACATCAATCGGTGCTACTGCATGTCAACGTCTGAGCCATTAAGTTTCTTATCCCTCGGGGATACACAACTAGGATATATTATATATCGCTGCATGCAGAGGATTCACAGTGGGCGAGGTCATTTGGAAGCACATTTCACGGTCCGGACCGCTGCGGTGTAATCCGGGTTGAAGAAGGTGAAGGTGACCTGGGCATCCTTATGGGCGACTTCAACGACTGTGTGTGGGGACGTCCTTCCCGACCAACCAGGTACTAGCACCCGCTCCTCGAATCCGGAGCCTTGCTGGACCCGATTTTGGCACATGCGCCAAACACTGACCCTCAAAATCTCTCCACGCATTGCTGGGGTTGCCGCTTGGATGTTGTCCTGTTTTCTCCCACGGCATGGGATATTCACCCCCCCCATCTCTGCGGACACCATCGACTTTCCCCATGCGGGTGACCACAAAGCGGTCAGGGTCACAGCAATGAACCCATTGGGAACGCGGCCAGCGCCTCCGCCGGTCATTGGCAATGTGTCGCACTGGCCCTCCTCGTTATTCCGCAAGTTTTCGCACCACATGTCCCAATGGTCCAAAGCGCACTCGACTCACCAAGATCACATCATGCACCCACCGGACAGGGCGGACGCCATCATTGCCGCAGCGTCCAGCTTTGTACAAGCACACCCCCGCCCACAGCCAGTTCAAGACGTGGTCGAACAACAGCTGGCTGGCGAGTTGCACTGCAACCCTACCTCCAAGAGGGCCCAGCAAGCTTGGGCACACCACGGGGCGACCAATAATATGAAACGGGCCCAACGACACGTGAGACGCTTCCAAAAATGCGCGGTATGGGGCCACTCTACTTTCTTCAATGCCCTAAAGTGGTGGCTGATCACCCCCTTCCGCACGACTACCCCACAACCCGACACGGCCTCGGCCGCCGAACATCTTCCGCATTTCGCGGGGGACCCACCATGGAGACCGGAAGAGGCCAAGGCTCTTCTTTCACAAGTCTTAAAACCAGGAAGACCAGTGAGCCCCGATCCTCCCTCCTGGCAATCTTTCACAAAAGCGCTACGCCAACCCAAGAACAAGGCGGCAGGCATGGACCACGTGGCGCCCCACGTGTACCAGCGGTTACCTAGGGAACCACAGGGGGACCTTTACATAGCGGTGCGCCATGTGTGGGAAGTCGGCGACGTGCCACACCATTGGCTGCACGCCAAAATAGCCATGATCTACAAGTCTGGCCCCCCTGAGGCGGCCCGCAGATACCGGCCCATCAGCGTAGCCACGGGAATGTACTCCAATCTAGCCCGCCTCATATTGGACACCTTGCAAGGGCCCATCGACGCGGCGCTCTCCGACCCCCAAGCAGGATATAGGCGAGGCTATACCACATCACAACAAGCCCTCCGCATGTCGGGCCAAGGAACGGCGGGAAGCAATGGAGTCCAGCCCCAGCATCAGGGAGCGCATTCCCAAGCTCAAGTACACATCGTCTCTGCTGCCTGCTATGCACACCCCCAGGCATCTCACCGGCAGAGGAGGAGGTAAGAAGAGCGCCACTTTGTTTGCGGCTGACTACTTTCCAGCACACCGCAACCCTGGAGCTCCCCCTACGCGGCCCTACCGGTTGCTTCGACCTGCCAAGCAGGCGGTCCCGCCTCCACCTGATGTAGCTGCAGTGGGCTCGAGTCCACAAGCGGCACTGCCGGCGGGGCGAGCGGCAGCGCCCAGCGATTTGTCTCAGCGCGTAGATGCGCTAACTCCCCCGGATGCACCTCTAGGATGGGCTCCGCCGTCGCCGTCGCCCCCGGTGCAGATGGAATACACCTCGGAGGAAGGGCCCTCTACCCCGGAGGTCTTCTCCTCGTCGTCCTCGTGGGAATCTGAGCCCGTCAACACCGGGGGAAGCTACCGACGAGCAACAGCGGGGCCCAGAAGCGGCCCAGCGCGGTCCTCACCGCCACACGCAGTGCCCCGCACACGCGCTCCCAGGGCCCGATCCGTTCACCGGTCAGGGAACCCGGCGCTGAGGAAGTCACGGCGTAGGGCACCACCTGCGCGGGTGCCCCGAGGGGTCAAAAGGCGGCAGTCGGTCACAGAACGGCCGGGGAGCCCACGGCGCAAGCGACCCCAGCTACAGCAAGGGGATGCGCGGTCACACACGGCCCTGGAGGCCCCAGACCGTCACGGGAGCCCAGCCGGAGCCCCCCTCCCCATGTCCAGGCATGCGCTCTCATACCTACAGCTCACAAGAGCTATCACTCCTGAGCGTGCGTCACGCATAGTGGTGGTAAGCACCCCAGAGGGGCAGCGCACCCCACTACCGACACGCAGTTTGGAGCAGCCTCCGCACGAAAAGGGACGCGACATCCCCCCGGGGATAGCAAGGATGTTGCAGCAGATCCGGATGCCCCCAGCAAGGCCACAGCCGCTACAGCCCCGAAGGGAACCACGGCCCAACGGGCGGACTTCACGCACCGCCGTCCTGCCCACCGGCCCTCCAATGGGGTTCAACGTAACTAGCACCCCGTCTCCGCAGGTGCTGAGCAGGCCAGGGCAATTCTCGCCATCTCCGGCATGGTCGCCGGCAGTGACTTCCAGTTGGCACTCCGTGCGGCACGTGACCCCGGAGCATTGGTCGCCCGCATGCACACCAGGGGGGGGGTCTAACCGACAGCAGGATTCACCTCACCTGCCCCCTGTCCTGCTGGCGCCCCTATTTGAGAGCGCAATGTCTACCCCGCGAAGGGACAGCACTCAGAGTGCGTCTGATGAGGACGTGCAACAGTATGCAGTCCGGTGTTCTACCCCCCCCCGATCTGCCCCCCACCCTGCTGGCGCCACTTTTTGAGAGCGTGATGTCTGCCTCGCGAGCGGGCAGCACTCATCGTGAGTGCGATGAGGACATGGGTCAGTATGAAGTCCAGTACTCTACCCCACCCTCCGTGGGGGAGTGGCCCCCTAACCCCTTTACCTTTCCCTCTCTTCGCGGAGCACAGCGTCTCTGCACTGAATTGCCTGGCATGGCCCGACAGGGCCAGGGATGGGTTCGTGACCCCCATGCACGACACTCCACCATGCTGTACAGCATGCAGGAAGGTGCTCTATCTTCCAACAGCGCGGAGGGGCTCATGAAGCATGGACGGGCCTCACGTGAGGCAACCTAAAGGACGGAGGGGGGAGCCTCTTGTCATACAGGGCGGCAGCTCTCCAGAAACCCGCGCGACTTGCCCCTTGGGTGAGTCTGGGAGCTGGAATGGGTAGAAGCCCCATGGACTATTGCTCCTTAATATGATTTCCTTCCCATGTCGATGCTTTTACACCAATACGGGGACGGAGCGCTGGTATGCCTCCTGGACATCGCAAAAGCCTACCCCAGCATGCCCCATGAGTGCCTCACCTACGGACTCCAGCTGATTGGAACCCTGGCCCGCATCTACAACATGGTGGCTAGCATCTACGCGCACAGCACGGGGGTGTACGGAGACGTCCGTTTTCCGTTGCGCCGTGGCATCAAGGAGGGGTGCCCCCTGTCCCCAACCCTTTTTGTTCTGGTGTATGAGGCCTTCCACCAGACTCTCACAAGGGAATTTCCCAACAGCACCATACTGGCCTATGTCGACGATATCGCCATCATCCCCCCGAGCCAACGGGAGATGCAGCACGTCCTGGAGCGCGTCAGTCAGTTGTCTGCCATACTGGGCCTCAAAACGAACCCTTCAAAGACACGGGTGTGCCGTTGGGCCCCACCCTCCCGCCGTCAGGGTGTGGCACGACGAGAGTCTCCGACCAGGGACGCCATCACGTGGGGCGATGCGCGATTGCCGCTGCTACCCCCTATCTTCCACTACCTTGGTCACCTCCTAACACATCCGACCTGGGAACAAAAGGCACGTGATGACTTCGTGGGGACGGCCGCAGTTGATCTGGCGCGATACCAGTACCTGCCATTGAACGCTTTCGAGCGGGTGCAGCTGCTGAACACCATCCTGATCCCACGGTGGACGTACCGCACCTTGTTTCTCCCCAACGACTCAATGTTCAAAGCCATGGACTCCATGTGCTTGCGGTTTGTGCTTATGGCGGAGGGCATGGAACTCAATAAGGTCAACGTTCACAAATCATACAACGTCCTCCATGTCACTTCCCCTCACCGCGTGGGTGGAACGGGGTTACACCAACTGTTCTGGGCCCACAGGGCACGCTTCACCACAATGGTACAGAACACGTTACGCTCACGTCCGGGATCCATTGGCTGCAACCTTAGCAAAGAACTGCCGTCCCGAGCAGTGCCTATTTGCAACTACCTGGCTATACTCACCCAGCTGGGTGCTCGCACCGCACTTCACATAGCACTTCCGCCGCGGCCGGCCGGGGGGCCCAACCTCATCGACAACGAAAGCTCCGATGACGGCGTCCTCCTGACAGCCCGCAAAGAGCAGGTGCGGGATGCCCTCCACACACGCCACTACATTGCCCCACATCGGTACCACGAAGACCCCTCGGCAGGGACGGTACTTGCGGGATACCGCCCTGTCACCATCGCGGGCATACCATGCTACTCAAACCAGCAACCGCCAACCGGAACGTCCCTATACTCCGATGGCAGCCTTCAAACAGTTCAAATTGCGGGCTTGGAATACCAGGCGGCGGGCGCAGCAATAACAAAAGGGCCTCTTCGCATCTTCGCCCGGGTGGCGGGCCCACAGCAGTCCTACAGGGCTGAAATGTACGGAGCAGCCATTGGCGCAGCTATCGCATCCGACGGTGACACTCAATATATCGACAACATGGCCATCACAAAATGCGCACACCGCCGACCCACGCACGAATGTTCTGACGCTGACATCCGCCACAAGGTGTGTGACCAGGTGCAACACAAACGCGTCGCCGCGGAGTGGATCCCCAGCCACCGCCTTGAGACGGAGGCCCGAAACGCGCAAGAACGCGAACAAATTCGACGCAATGGGGAAGTAGACCTACTCGCCAAGATGGCCACGCGCCTACCCGTGCCGGATTACGACCCCCGGCGCCCTGAAGATATTGCAATCTGCGGCAGGCCCGCCCCCACTCCGGCGCGGAAATGGATCCTCCAGCGGAGGCGCGTTGTCACTTTTGACGGTGCGCACTGGGTATCCTGGCTGCCGATGCGCGGGGACCAACGTATGCTCTGGGTTAAATGGCTCTGGGGCCAGGTACGATGGGATGGGACGGGCGCGCCGTGGGACCATACCACCCCCAAATGCCCCATATGTCCCCTCCACCACGGTACCACTATCCACAAACGCCTCATCCACTGCATGCGTTGGAAAGTCGCATTTCGCAACATGTGGCTTAGCACCTGGGGACCATGGCAAGATACGGTAACGGAATGGTGGAACAGGGCGTCGGCGGCAGACTTACACCATGTTTCCTGCCTTCGCATACCACAGTCCCCATGGGACCACATCCCCCGAACACTGCGGGTAGACCTCAGGGAGCGTGTGGCCTGGCACCAGTACCACGCCCTACATGGCGTATGCCAACTGCGCGGCCAACTCACCATGCCCCCCCGCGACCCACAGGTGCCGCCCACGCCCTCCACAGCGGTGCCGGCATGGTACACAAAGCTGCGCCCACGAGCTCTACGACCGAACCCCACGGACTCTGTTCTCCGCAATCAAGTATGGTATACAGGGCCCCGGGAGAGAACACGGCGGCGGGATTAGAGCTGTGCGCACATGGGACCGGCCGCAGTCGTACCACACCAGGTCATGGGCGGTGAAATATCTCGACCAGTGCCTCTGTCCCAGTGCCGCAGACCCAGGGGCACAGCAGGTAGCTTCGGCAATGCAGTATCTGGCCCAGCCTTGGTTTCTGCATCAACGTGCCGTTCTTGGGGCCTCACTGATGGTTTCATACCGCGACGTGCTAGATGATGTGGTGCGGCAATCACGGCACTGGCATTCCCTTCTGCGACGTGCTAGAATGTGGACCACCTCCGCAGATCAGCACTACCAGCGGCATAACCGAAGGATTCAGCTCTTTTCGGTGATGAGCCAGCTGTGGGCATCTGAGCGCGCCGCCCACCGGGTGGAGTCCCCTCTGCCTAAACGCCACTGCCGCACAAGGCCCGGCATCCTGGGCCAACACCCGCCACCGGACATGGCCCCTACAAAGCGACGAAAGCTTGTCACTCTTGAGGACCTATGGGGAATGGTACGCACGTGATCCAGCATACCCCCTTAAATCTTACACATTATAGGCTTGCCATATGGCGTGGCGGTTTTGCCTACCGCATCAGAGAGCCCTCTGGTATACGCATGTGAACTCTGGGTCTTTGCCATGTGCCCCGCTTTGCGGGGATCCACTGTATCATATGCTGGAGACGCCCACTTTGCCAAGCACAGTCTTGAGTACTCTTTGAACTTCTGGAGTCAGTCAAAAAATAAAAAGTTTACGACTACCAGGACTTGGAAACTTGTTTTCACCAGCTTCCCACTTTTTTCACTTCCCTGTCACACCGTTTCACAACAGTGTACATCCGTTGCACATTGCACCATCACTTGCAGGTGGCATCCCTCTCACATCTCACATCCTGCAAGTGACACGTTTGTGCAGGGGAAGTACACAATTCTCGACACCAGGCAGAAGGGATGCCATTTGGATCCTGGAGCCAACACAAACTGCAAATAGTTGCATGTAGGCACTGAGTATATCCAAATGGCTGTCGCATTGTAGGGCCTCTCACTGGATGTTTGGATTTCACATCATACCCTGTCTCTGATCTCCCTGCTACTCCAATTCTGAACACTGACACTTGCATGGGCAGTTGAGCATCAGCAGCAATGGTCACAGTACTGGGCAGTGGCAGTTCAATGATGATTGTGCCCCTGGTGTGCTTGAGTGGGAAAATTCCCTTGGATATGCGCTGCTGTTGCCTTTGCCCCCCCCCCCCCCCCGCCTCTCTTGTCTTGCAAGTTCGCAGTTTCGGTTTCGCTTGAACTGTTGAAGGCAGGCCTGGCATGCAAGTTGGACACTGCTTTGCATGTTGTTTCCGGTACCTCAGCGCACGATGGAATTGATTGCACCCCCGTGTCTCCCTCTTCCCCTCCACCTGTCTGCCTGCATTCCTTTCCAACCTCTCATCTGTCCCTCCTCTTCATTACGGGGGACTTGATTTGTCAGGGGCAGGCAGATCAGTGAAACCTCCTTCTCCCTTCACAAGCAGGGATCAGCAAGGCATCCATGTCTAGTGGCTATTGACAGTTTTGTTTGTGTCTTCGCACTTGTTGTGCAGGCAACTACTGCGTAGTCTCAAGGATCCCCATCTGATCTGGGCCGTGCTTGCGTAAGGGGTGGGAGGAGGGGTAGGAATGAGGTCAAAGCAGACAGGATTTTATCATTATAATATGTATGTGCGTTGTGGGGTCACCTGTGTGTTTGGCAGCACTCTGAGACGTATTTGCTCTGGCTTGCTTGGGCATTCTGCCCATGTGGCACAATGTAAATGAATCATGCATCACCTGCTGTCTTCCTTCTCTGCCACGCGCGTAGGCTTTCCAGTGTGCATGAGGCACAATGACTGTAAGCTGGAAAAGACAACGGTGTAAAGATTGAAGGCCCAGATGAATCAGCGGGTTGCATTTCATACACTATCAGCACCAGAGAGGGAGGGGGGATGACATTGATTTCAGGCATAAGGACCCTGCCTCGTTCTGCATCCTTGTTCTGCAGCACAACACACAGACATACGGCAACCTGTCTTCCACTACTCTAGTTCCTGCTTCATATGGAGATGGGCCATAACCCCCCCCCCCCTAAGGGTCAAAAAACCAATCCCAGGGGTGATAACCCCCCATCCAAAATAGGGTGATAAAACCACCCCCCTAGAAAGGGGTGATAAAACCACCCCCAGGTACGACAAAACCCCATCCAGGGGTCCAGAATGGCCAAAAAAGGGCTGGGGTGTGGTTTTATCACCCATTGGGGGGTGGTTTTATTGCCACGACCAGCTGAGCGTTCTCTATGGCATCCATCACAGTATATCAAATACGAAAGCAGCCACATAGTAACTCGGACAACATGATGAATACATTCAACATGCTCTGAAATTTGAAGGGAACTACAAGCAGCGTGCAATGAGACGGGCAAACTGCTCCTTCAGCAGATCCAGCACAAAAGCACAATCAAGGTTGGTACTGATAAACTGGATTCAGACAAGCCCAGCCATTAGTTCTCAACATTAGGAACGAAGCACACAGGTCTTCCAGCAAACAAGGAGAGCGGGGGTACAGTCACACAAGATAAAGATCTCCCACTGCATAACTGCATAATGTTGCATAACCTGGTTTCAGATTCAGCCGATCCTCACTATGTGTCAGATCCGCTACCACGACCATTATGGGATCATCGTAGCACTGGACAGCTCTGCACGTTGATCCCGACAGGTTATCTCAAGTACTGCGAATTGAGCAGGCTACGCCAGCTCATCCCAGTCTGAACCCCCCCAAAAAACAGAACAAGGCAGGGTCCTCATGCCCAAAGTCCTGAACACCTTCAATTTCCCCTCCCGTACCCCTTTGCAAGACATGGTTTATGATAGTGGTTACAAGCAGAGCCCAAGGGTCGGACAACAATATTGTTGTGGTCATAAATGGGCAGCAGGTTGGACAATTCCCTGATTTTCTCCTTCAGTGTGTATAACCAGGATCAGTTTGGTTCATACCTCAGATCTACAAATCGCTGAGCCATCCTTGCTTTGCATGTGCTAAGGTGCAAGGCCCTAAACCCCTCCCCCCTCTCTCGACCCTTTCCCGAAACCCACGCCAAACAATCACCCACAGTGATTGTTTGGCACACATGGAGGGGAGGGTACCGGAAACAAACAAAAGTCAGTAAAGAAGTGCTGTTCACAACTGACTTTTTAAGTTGGCCCATGTGGACAACAATCGCTTCCACGTTATGGTGTTCCGAGGTATTGTTGGAACTACTTTTCCCAACCACTTCTTAGTAGGAACACCCCGAACACTTTTTTCTGTGCATCAACCCAAGAAAATGTCCAAGCACCAATCCTAACCCCGCCGACCCGGCAACCTTGGGCTGTTCCCAACCACACCGGTCCATCAAAATTCTATTGCCTTCGGCAGTGCACCTCAAAGAGAGGCTAACAGTCAGCCAATTGGTCAGTTAGTCAAGCAAGTAGTCCGTTAGACGGTTAGCCGGAGAAGCATGCAGTTCAACAGACATACACCGTTTGGGTTTTTTCAGTGTTACACTCGGCTACAAGCAGTGATAGGAACAACAGCTGTCAGAACAAGCAATGGTCCAATGGTAATGGAGGTGTCCACAGATGTGTAGGTTGGCGGTTCGCAAGCACAAATCCACACCCAACCCGCCCGGCAACTTCGCAAGCACTTTTCCCAACCACACCCGTCTATCAAATTTTCCAAGCACTTTCTCCAACCTCCCCCCTCAACCCTTTTGTGGAGCACTGGGGATGGGCGCAATGAATAAGCTTTGCAGTGCTGCTGGACTAATGGCTGAAATTGTCTATAGTGGGGACATTCAATCTATCAGAACCGCCCATTGATCCCCCGTTTCGGAGCACCAGTCCCAGCCCGCCCAGCAACCTCGCAAGTACTTTTCTCAAACACCCCCGCCCATCAAAACTTCCAAGCACTTTTTCCAACCCCCCCCCATCCCCTTTTCCAAGCACCAATCCTAGCCCAGCCCACCCGGCAACCTCGCAAGCAATTTTCCTAACCACCCCCGCCCATCAAAATTTCCCAACACTTTTGCCAAACAGTGTGCTACACCAAATGTCTGAAAACTTTTTTTCTTGACGCATGCGACTCTCCAGCCCTCACTTAGACTTGTACCTTGCGATTTACAACCAACACTCAAAAAAGTTCCGAGGAATTGTCAAAGTACAAAAATATCTCACGCCGAAAAGATTTGCGACATGTGTCTAGAACACTTGTATTCCAACCAACCCATCAGCGATCCGCAAATTGCTGCAAACCACGCCACCCACCTCTACCAAAGCATCTTGATTCGTCGATATGCCTAGAGGGTTGAAGCCGAAGCGGGTGGGGGATGCCCAAGCGGGAGAGGCAGAAAACTACTTCAAAGTGCCCATGTTTAAGTCCCACCCATCCTGCTCTATTGCACTCTTTGGGTTCCTGGATATCTCCCTTTGTGGGCGGAAAGTGAAACATTGCTTACCTAGGCACCGAGTCATCACACAGGGGCTGTTTAACAGGAGAAAGAAGAGGTAAAAAATAAAATTTTCCAACGAGCGCTATCAGTGGCCCCCAGCATAGCAGAATTGTAGCAATACCCCTAACCAAAAATACATTTCAAGGGAAGCATATTTGTTAGATGCGGGTTTCTAGCATAGTGATGCAATGGACCGCAACTACGTATTTCATGTCTTTGATTTCATGTCTATACTCAATATACTCATAATTTTTAGCAGAATTCCAAAGTGGACAAAAACTCGCTTTTTTGAGTTAGCGCAAAAGCAGCATCCGATCTCTCAACACCATTTTCCAGAGATGGCAATTACCCTAGTTAGTGGAACACCGCATGTTCCATTCCGGTCACTGGCAATTGTGAGCCGGTAGGGGGCAGTTGGTGGTATGGGAATTGACCTATTTGTTCCTTCTTTTTTCATGCCTCATCATGAATCAACTTTTCCAAGGCAGTGGTTGGGCATTCGAAAAATCTTTGTTGCATCCCGTTATTATATTTTTGCATGTTGTTGCAATGGCGTAGTGCATGCATCTTCGCAGGTTGATAGACAGCCACTTCTCCGTTGCGGAGCTTGTAGACCGGACATCTCAAATTTTGTTGCATGAAATTTTGATTGAAACTTCAACATTCTTGCTTGGACGTCTCCATTAATGTTGTTGCATAGGACAATGTCAAAGCAAATCCGATTGCAAATCTTAGTTACACTCTGAAAGCATCTACTCAACACCGGAACAAAACATTTCCTTCGTTAATAAAGCACTCAAACACGTTTGGAGTGTACACCCGTCCAGTGTCTAAGCACGGCGTTGTCTAAGCACGAAGAGGGCGTCAAACGGTTGTTTTTAAGAATTTTGGGACCCCTATTTTTGGTGGTCTTGAATGGAGGGTGGGGTGTTTGTGAAGAAGGGCTAAGTCATGTTTGTGCTTCTCCATTCTGTTCAGAGAAACATACCACATATGCTTAGGCGGCTCAAGTTGCATGGTGAAAATGTGCCCAAAACTGCCTCTCTACGGCACTGTGAAAAAATAGTCCTTTTGGGGGGGACGTAAAACACAAGAACCAAAAATCCTGTGAAAAGCAATTAACTGGTCCATTTTCCTTTATTTTCAACAAAACCGACTGCCCGGGAAAATGATTTATTTCCACAAAAATGAAGTTCTTTCTTGGGAAAACCACGACTTTTTGTTTCCTATGCCACTTATGCTTTGCAATAAAAACACCCATGAGCTTTCAATCTTTTGGAAAACCAGTTTTCGAAAACCATGTTCCACGCAGCACCACAAGAAGCATTTTATGGCACCCCTTCTTTGCGCGAGGCCTCGCGCAAACACCAACACAACAGCGCAATAAAATGCATCACAGAGAAAAATGTGCCGCACAAGGTGACAGCATAAAGGTCGTCGAAGAGGAATGCATAGCGCGAGCCCTCGCGCATAATATATCAGAACAAGCGAAGAAATTACTTTTTCTTCGGAACAGTTTGCATCTTAGAACCCAATGCCTTAGCAACGGACGTCTTACCCTTAGGCGGTGGCCTTGCGGGCTCGCTTCTTGGTTGGGACTGACGGGCTGGCTGCTTGAATGGAGCTCGGGCCCCGGTTTCCTCGGACCTCGGCTTCGCTGCCACTTTCTTCGATGCCTTGCCCTCGGAGACCTGCGCTTCCTCCTCCTCTTCTTCCTCGCTCTCCTCCTCTTCATCCCCATCGCTCTCGTCGGATTCTGCACCGGCAACCGACTTCGCTGCCTGAGGCTTGGAGGCAGTCTTCTTCTTCTTGGGGGCTGGTTCCCCACCAGTAGACTTCCGCTTTGCAGGGGCCAGTGATTCTGCAGCTTGACCTTTCTCAACAGTCTCTTCCTCCTTCAGCGACAACGCATCAGAACCCACCTTGTCATCGCGAACCCAAAGGGGAATACCACGGTTTGACCAGTTGGCCTGCTGGTCCCAATCACCAGACGCGTCCAGTTTCGACCCTTGTGTCAAGACGTGGTTCAACTGAGTCTGCACTCTGTTGACCCAATCGGAGAGATTGTCGGAGGTAACACCAAGAAGGTACATGCGAGAATCCGGCTCGATGGACGCGATCTTGCACACCAGATCCGGCTGATGATCAATGAACACAAACGCAGGCTTGAACCTCTTATCCTGCTTCAGGTAAAAGAGGTGAGTGTCGAAATACCACATAACCGTCGTTATCGGAAGGTGACCGCCAAATTCAACAGGATCCATCTCCTCTACTTGAGTAGGTCCAAACGTCAGATAATTCGGAATCTGCAATGAGGGAGAAGTTATTGCGCGAGGCCTCGCGCAAAGAGCGGACGTAATGAGGGAATTATACCTTTCTCGACCAGCTATCCGGTGACGAAATCAGCAACCAGCGAACGTCAAACGTTGTAGGATCCCCTGCAGCCTTCGGTTTGACTGGCCAACCGAAGATGGGAACACGCAACATGTTAGCCATGCGCGGCGCGTTGAAATCATCGTTGAGACGCCTATGTGTTTCCGTCTCCAGCACGTTGAACATGTTGTCAACAACAGTTTGAGAGCCGCAGATAAGGGTATCGGCACGCGCCATCTCTTCATACAGCCAGGCTGGGCACATCATCTCAGGAGCAAGATGTTCAAATATGTCGCCGTTGATGACAATCAGGTTCTTGTCAATCTCAATAAACCGCCTCGGGGGATCCTGGGCCAACGCTGCAATTCAGGTCGCCTTAACTGTGATAGTTTGACTTGACAGTAATGGATCCTGCTGTTCCACTGTCTTGAAGTCACCAGTAACGCCAGCAGCTGGGGGGACCACACGGCTCTTGGTAGGCTCTTGACCCAGGAGTTTTTGGACGTTGAGGATTTTCAGGGAGGCGGGTTTGCCTTTCTCTGCCACCTGCCACAGTGGTGCGCGAATCATGGATTTCCATGCCGGCCATGGACCGCGACTTTTGCCTTCAGGTTCCCGCCAATAGCCCCATGTACCAAGAGTCACCTTCAGGGCAGGCCTTCCAAGTGCAGCAACCTCTTTGCGGGTCCGCATGTCTTTGGCTAAAGAACAGAAATGGAGAAAGTGCGGCGCACCGATGCAGAAACGGAACCCACGTCGCGTCGATGGTACACACCTTTCTCAGGTCGAACGTACTGGCCGTTGTGCGGGTGGTCCAGATGCATTGAGACCCAATGGTCAAGGATGATGTCGTCAAACGAATTCTGCAAGGATTTAAGGGTTGTTTTTTCTTCCTGCATCACTTCTGCCACTTTGTTGTAGAAATCCGGCAACAGGATCCCGTCCAGTTTCTTCGGCGCGTTCTTCGTGACTTTCTCCCCTTTGTCGTGGAACTTCTGCAGACCTTTCACAGCTTCCGGACCAGCATAGTAGGCAAACGTCATAAAATCTTTCCACAATTTATACATTTTGTCCTGAAAGTGACAACGTTATGCGCGAGGCCTCGCGCAACGAAGAGCATCGAAACAACGATTAATGAACATACGAATTGACCAGGCTGCTTCAGTTCAGCGGTTGGAACCAGGGCACTCATCTGCACAGCATCCACAATGGCGATCTTGAGATTGCTGTACGTGTCAGCCAGGCCTCGCCGCCGCTGATCTTCAACACATCGAATGAGGCTATCTGCTGCCTCATACAGCGGAATTGGCTCAACGTCTTGTGCGCTTCCTTGTGCTTGTCCCGCCAGCTTTGCACGGAAGGCCCACGGTGTCGTAGGCTTCAGAATATCGGCGATGCATGTAGTATGCCACTGCTGCAGATCCAGACACGCTGTGCGTCGCTTCTCCCGAATCTTCGCAATCGCTTCCACGCTGTGCTGTCCAGATACACACCAATAATCGCCATCTGCAAATATGAGACACGTCTATGCGCGAGGGTCCGCGCAACGAGAAGAGCGAACAGTCGGTTGGCAACATACTATTATCTTCCCAGAGAACGACGTGTAATGGGCCTGTTGGCGGTGCTGCTTCGAGTGACTCAATACGCTTCTGCAGTAACTTCGTATCTTTCCGTCTAATCTGCCCCTTTGTCTTCTCCTGGTCGATTCTCACGTTGTCCAGCTCAACCTCCACCTGCCTCCCATCCGGCTTCAGGTGGTCCTCGATGTCAGTACCCAAGGTTAAGCCAGGATCTGGTGTTTCCTTCTTCTTACGCCCCTTCTTTGGTGTTCCAGCCTCCGATCCTGAGGTCCCAGGGTCATAGTCGGTATCTTCTCGTTCCTCGGCTGTTTTTTTGGCGGGGCTTCCCATTGTGCGATAAGAAGAAAGCCTGTATTGAAGGAAACATAACATTGAAAAGGGTTAAAATCGTCGTCGATAATGCATATGTGAGGCGCTTTTAGCGAATACGAGTACAGTATGGTTGAGAATGCAAAACCGAAGGGGCTCGGCACTGTTTTTGACTGTTAACTCTGCGCGAGGCCTCGCGCAAGAGAGGGGGTGTACTAACCTGTTGTTTCATGCTGTTTGCGCGAGGCCTCGCGCATCACTGCATGTTCTCCAATCTTCTTCGAACGTTTCGCAGCGTGTCGGCCTCTCTCTGTTCCTCCAACACACTGCGTTGGGGGATCAGCTCCGACGGTTTTCGCTTGAAACCAGCCTTAAGCGGCCCCTGCTGCGTTAGCACCAACAACACAGACACAAGGACTTGTTTGTAGTGGTTAGAACCCTTTGGAACTAGAAGAGACGGTGGAAAGTTAGGTACACCCCTGCGCGGCCAATGCGCCTGAATTGTACAAGTAGGCTCAGCACACCACCTAACCCAAGGCACATATACACGCTCTGCGTTCAAGTAAGCAGTTAACCGCTGACGCACGGAATTGACAAAGGAATTGGGGATTTTGCAGACGTTCACCCTATGACCTTCTTTGCGGATGGTGATGAGATGATACAGATCGTCAACATCTTCAATGGTTACTGCACCTCTGTTTTGGCCCTTCTTTGTCACAAGGCTGGAAAGCAGACTTTCACAAAACTCCTCGGCAAAAGCCTGTCCAGGCATGGCTGTGTGCCATGCAGTGTGGCACAATAGCGCAGTTGCAACAGTGCGTTCGTATTTTAAAAGTGTGTCCCCCATGTTCAAACGGTCTAACAGACACATAACAATCTGCAATCCCTCAGAAGCAAAAACACCCGTGTTGGCCGTCTCCCCAGCCCAATTGCACTGCCTAACGAGGTGTCCTAGGTATAGTAACATGGGACAGTATTGTGTTAACAGAACCTGCATGGCCTTACACACAGCGTACCGGAGGCGACTTCGCCGATTTGCAGGACGTGAATGACATTTTCGGTTAAGGCGCCGTATGTGGGGGCCCATACCCAACAGCAATGCACCAACAGTTATCTCCATTGTGATGAGCTTGGGAAAACAGGGGACTGTGTCACCGCTGCGCAACAAACCTTTACGGAAAAAAGTCACAATCGGCCAAAGTGAGCGAAATGTTTGTGTAACGCAAAATTTGTACGCGTGCCAGAAACCATATAATATAGGGTGTGAACGCAAAAAAAGCCGGACGTTCCAACCCGTTGTTTTTTCACCGTACATCATCTTACAAATGCGGTAATGGATGTTCTCATCACATAAAACAGGGACAACTGGTCGAGTGTGCTGCGCCAAGTCCCTAGTGAATTGCAGTAGGTTAAGAAGCGATACGTTGCCGCTTACCTTTTCTTTGCTTAGACAAAGGGGTCGCCAATGTGGTCTCTTGGCAGGCACAGGGCGAATAATGTCAAGCGGTGCCCTAATGTTTCGCACAACAGGCCGCGTGCTTGCAAATCCTAGATCGCGCAGGATACGTGCAAACGTTCCCTCGGTGTTTCCCAGCATGCGTGCAACAACAGGAATACGCCGTTCAAGCTCTTCCAGGCTAGGATGACCATGCCAGTAGCGCGGTGCATCCTTCAGTAGCAACACAGCCAACGCTGTTGCGTTCAGACTTTTGTCGTTCTTGTCAGGATTTGTGGTAAATTGTTTGTTGTACCAGTTGTCCATCCACAACACAACCAACTGTTGGTGTATTTTGTTCCATGTAGTCTGTAACCTGACTGCGGCCTTCTCCTTCAACGAAGGTGCGCTGTATCGCGCCAGACCTGACCTTGCTAAAATGCGACGCTGCGCCCTACTTCCCTCTACCGGAACAACTGACTTTGGTTTTCCCTGGTATGGAACTGCGCGGTGGCGCATCAGCAAATAAAGGCGCCAGGCCTCCTCTATCAAAACACCAACCCATCTCTTGCCTTCTGCCGCAATCGCCTTTTCAACGCTGCAACGCGTCCGTTCATTTTTGCGCAGACGCAGAAAAAACACAAACAACAATCGCGCGCCCTCGTCCCCCTGTTTTAGCCCTTCCCACAGTTCTTCTGCCGTGTGGTACGGCGGTTCCTCTGAGCAGACATCGCGGAAAACTCCAGATGCTGCGGCCACTGTCTTCTCAAGGTCCACCTCTTTTCGCAGGGGCATTGTTGCTGTGAAGAATAAATGCGTACCTGTATCTATGTAAAGATCGCTGTTTGAAAAACTTTCTTGATTTCAAACATCAACCTGTCACACAGTTTTCGCGCGACCAATTATTGTGTGATTCGCTTGTCGCATGCACCATTTTCGGTTAACTGTAACTGTCTGGTGATCCCACATTTGACTAGTTAATCCTGATTGCGGTAGCCAGTTGCGGCGCGCTACCATCGCTGTTGGGCAGTGAAGCCAGCGGTGACCACACTATGAAAGCTGGAGATGCCGGCGGGACCTGTATGGGCGCCCATGCAGCAACGCCGCATCAAGGGAACGCACATGCTGTGTAGTTGGTGGATCTGTCCATTTTTGGTTTCTATGAGCGCTTATGAGATCCATTGCGCGAGGCCTCGCGCAATGATCACCGAAACTTTAATGTTTCTCATGCGCCGTTCCATGCGCGAGGCCTCGCGCTTGAAACTGCAGTTTGTTCCGGAACATTTATACTTTTCAAGATTCTTGGGTACACCATTGTCTAGAATCTTGCAGTTTATTCGTTAATAGATCCATCTCTATCACGCAATCCTGATAATGGTACTAAGTTACGTGTATAAATACGACAGGGTTCCATTTTTCGACAACCTGCCTAATGCGTCGTGCTGTAGTACATTAATCTGACACAAATGAACGTCTTTGCGCGAGGCCTCGCGCAAAGAATGGTCACCAAACAATACTTTTCCCTGTCTCGCCCATGGGACACGTCATTCTTATAGAAATATTTATTTTGCCATACTTGTTTGCGACGGTTTTAAAATATCCATCAAAACAACTATTTTTTGATGCCTTTGGAAACCTGTCGTTTTCCTACCTTTTCCTTCGTTTTTGACCATGCAACTTGAGCCGCCTAAGACATGGCAAACCATGTTGTTTTTTTGAAGCAAATTTCAGCCATGACTAACCTTATTACACCTAGGCTTTTATGTGGGGAAAGGTTCCCTTTTGAACCAATGGCAAGCTTTTACAATGAGAAAGATGTTCTTGATTAGTGCCCTATATATTTTGATGAAATCCTGCAAGTTTTTGATGTTGAAATCCCAAAACCAAAGGAGCAAGTAGAGCAAGAACAGGATGTGGATCGAATCAATGAATAGTTTGAAATCCAGTGTAACACAGAAGGGCTGCAGATAGACAAAGCAGGTATAGATACAAAGATTCAATCACAAATGGATAAAACAAAAGATTTTATGAGAAAACTGGCCTGACTCTAGCCTCCAAGTTAGCATCAAGCACTTCATGTGCACTCTTTTGGATGAAATGGAGTTGGTTAGGAATATGGGGCAAAGGAGTTAGGCCAGACACAGATTATGACTTGGCCAAGTAACTGAATTCAGAAACAGTTAAAAATTAGAACCACAATAAGTGGTAGAAACAATTGAGTATAGGGGTCTTGGGGTGGGAGACCACTAGGCTTAACCTCCAAGGCCTAAAGCATGAAATGCCTATTTTATTTCGGTATATCCTCCATGAAGGAAGATACCTCCGCTCAGCTGAGTGGTAGGGGTGAACTTCATGGGGGGCTAGGGTTATAACCCTAGTTACTTTGAGAAAGTGTACCAAAAGCTTCAAAAGAGTAATAAAAATACTTAAGTTAGTCCTAGCATCAACAAAAGGGTTTTAAGGGGGGCTTGGCCTGGATCAAGCCCTCCAAGAAAGACATGGCCGTGACTTTTTCTTACTCCCCCCTGGAGTACTAGTTGATCAAGCTAGTAGGACCAAGGAAAAAGGCTCAAATATTCCCAAAATTACCTTAGAAAATGCATTAAACTTACCAAAAACATTCTCATCGGTTCATAGAAGCCTATCACACTGTAGGTACCCTTGAAAAACAGTGTAATGTACCGTGAATGATGTCCCTTCGATGGGGCATTCCTCAAAAGTCGCCAGCGTGCGACGAAAACGTTTGGTAAAAATTTGGGGGTAGTGGGGTTTGAACCCAGGACTCCCTCCCTAGAGCACAGATGCTTGCCCACTAGGGTACATTCGAACGCTCTAATGCGGACGGCTATGGCTGCATAAACAGCAATTTAGTAAACGTCCTGACCAAGGGCCAGGGCGGAGCAATACTCCCAATGGAGGACACAAATCTCCAGGAGCTGAAAAAATTAGAAAATGAAACCAACAGGGAGTGAATCCTGTGGTTTAGCGAAAGGTGTAGCGATTTAAGAAGTCAAATCGCTAAAAATTGACGAAATAACGCGAGAAATCGTCATTTTCACACTAAAACTTAAAGTCGCAGACAAGCGCAACAGAAGCGGACTTCAAAAACAGGGTTGCACAAGCGTAAACGGCCTTTGAAAAAGAAGGTATGAGCCGTAGTTTTTAAAGTTCTAAAGGAAATTTTTGCACAGTTGCATCAAAATTTTTATAAACCTTAGGGAACTGTATCGAAAATCAACCCATACCACAGAGCAGGTGGACAACCCACCTCTCAGGTATGCCAGTGTCATTTCACACGCATGCATTGCGTTCGTGTTGGTTGCTTCGTCAAAACGTTAGGGTTGTCACCGCTGTGTTCGTTGGGGGTTCGGGTCCTCTCTCCTTTGCTCTGCACAGGTCAAAACAGGAATGAAAGGTATGCGATGCGAATGGAGCGCGCAGCGCGCACGTAGGGTTAGAATATGCGCTGTGCTCGCGATGCATGTGCCTAATTGAGGCATTCACACGCTGTGTCGCTTTCCCTGTGCCCCAATTCACCCTTGTTCTCTCTTCACAGGTAAGAAAAGAAAGTGCTTGCTCGTGTTCGTGTTGCCGTAGCGCTAAAGTAGGGTTGCTTAAAACGCTTAGGCTTGTTTTGCGTTGTGCAGTGCGCCACTCTCTCTCCTCTTTCTGCAGGAAACGAGACAAGGAAAGCATGCATGACACACAGTGCATTAATCGCTTAGGGTGGTTTATAATTCGCCGTAGGTTTGTTTAAGCGCGTAGGGTTTGTTTTGCGCTCGTGTTTTCCTCGGCATTCATACGATGCGTGGTGAGTAAGGTAGGTAAGCCCAGGAGGAGCTCACCTCCTGGTTGAGTCACGCTTTGATTGGTTATGTTGAGTACGATTAGGCAAGAGCAGGAAAAAATGGAAAAACTGTGCATACCTGTGCATGCATATGGCGCATCAAAGGGTAGGCCACGCGTGTTGCGCACGGTAGAACTCTTGTTTAGGTTACCCAGGGGCTCCACTCTACGTTCTTTAAGAGAACGGGTGGAGTTCCTTAAGCTTGCTTGCTTGTACTGAGGCTCACGAACAGCGTATTATAGGGCAGCCTGAGAAGCGTATAATACGTGGAGGCTGTCTTGGTTCCTCAGTCTTGAACCTCGGTCATTGGCCTTTGCTTTACAGGTGGGAAGGTAAGGGCGATTGGTGCAGTCCCCTTTGGCAGCGCTAAAATATGCTGCGCGGATCACAAAAACAAATAACTGCAGCTCAACCAGGAGTGGTGAGTGCAGTCCGACTTCACCGCCATCCATGCTGTGCACGCACACTGAGCACTCCCTCCCTCCAAGCCCTGACAGGGAAACACGTAGTGCAGTAGTGGCGTCCCTGTTAGGCCACAGCCGCTTAGTAGCGCTCTGTTCTCTTGCTTTCTCACAGGAGGGTCAGTAGGACCCGAGACTTCATTGCCTTCAACTCCCAGTAGAGTGTGTAGGTGTTAGGGTCAGCAAGCCTGGCAGGTGTTGAGTGCAAGTGATGAGTGCTCACCCTGCCTTCGAAGGCTGGTGCTGGCGTTAGTGAGTGTAGTGTAGTGGTGTCTCCTGTCCCGCGTGCTTTTCCACGTGGGCAGGGGAGTGCGTTAGCTTTTGGCCTTTAGCAAAAATGGGCGTTTTGTATGCCCTTAGCACACTTGGCCACCCCTCCCCTCTAGTAGGTAGGGCTTTTGCCGTCTTCCCCCGAGGATAGGCGCCAGCACAGAAATTGGGCGCCATAGGAGCAGCGCCATACTTAGGCCACGCTAACTGAAGGAGGAGGGTAGAGTTGAGCTACTCCCTTTGTGGGCAGGCTGCCCTGTTCCCAGATTTATTAGTGCACTGCCATTTGTCTGCATCCTGATTGAGGTCCCACGTATGTGGACGTTGGCACTGCACAATATTGTGGCACAATTTGTATTGAATGGTATTTTGGTGGCAATCACTGGTGAGACTGCTGATGTTCGGGCCTGTGTTAGCAACCTGAAAGCTGCCTGTGCTGAGGAATTTTTCCATGCTGATGTATGTGTGTACAACCTGTCCAAACCATCAGCACTGTACAGCATGGGACAGACTGCTGTTGCATTGTGTAGTCTGCACCAGTTTTCTGCACGCCTACCTCGATATCTTTCTTATATTCAGGGCCCCCTGACGACTGCCATTCCTGTCGAAGTGATCTGTTATTTGCTGTATGCTTTGGATTTGATTCAGCAGAATAGTACATGGGTAATGGTCTGCACACAGCAGCCAGATTTTTCTGCAGCCCTGTCCATTCAGAGCATGTTTCCTGTGAACATGGCAGTTGCATACCTGTCTGAGGAGAAGTCTATTCCTGAATCATTTGTTACTGATTTGAGGGCTGCTGTGTCGAACTGCGACACTATGGCACCAATCCAGTGGGACCGAGTGTGTG
This sequence comes from Eutreptiella sp. 'Long Island Sound 2002', assembly GCA_964036045.1. Lineage (NCBI taxonomy): Eukaryota > Euglenozoa > Euglenophyceae > Eutreptiales > Eutreptiaceae > Eutreptiella > Eutreptiella sp. 'Long Island Sound 2002'. The sequence continues at coordinate 42,788,408 of OZ038390.1, forward strand.
AAGACCCTGCAGATGGGTTTCCAGTAGATTGTACGGGAAGGAGGTATGTAGAGCAAGAAGAGTAGGCCACCCAACCAGAGGAAGAGGACGGTGAATCCCAGAAACGCCCCCCCCCCCCCAAAAGGCAACTGGCAAGCAGGGGGACGGCACCCCCGCCAAGGCTAAAAAATCAAAGGGTGGAGCAAGCCCCTCACAGCAGAGCCCCAAGCCTGGTGCAAAGCCTCCACCCAACAAGGCGCTGGGCACGTTTGCAGCCCACTTCACACCGTCCCAGCAGACACAGAATGGACGTGGTGCCACTGGTAGTGCTAACAGTGAGATGCCTGGTGACCAGGCAGGACAAGCAAATGGTGGGCAGTTTACTGGTAAGGGTGCCAAACCAAAGGCACCTGGCCTGAGGAAGCGGCGATAGAGTGACAGTGGTGTGTGCTCTGACTGCTGTGTTGTATGTTCTCCTTGTTACACGTCAAAATGGCGTTCTGCGCTGTCTCTGCAGATACCATTGACGTCTTGTGCACTGTTTTTTTGTGTTTTACTAAAGCTGGAAGAAATTTCGCCCAGGTTTAAGTATTTCTTGGAATACACGGTTCGTTTTTACATTTTTGCAACGCTGGACTAAATTTCGCCCAGAGGTCTCATTAATGGCAAATAGAGACCTTGATTCTGATGCATGAATTTGAGTGACTGTCAATTGACAGTTTTTGGGCACACACAGGGTGCAGCAACCCTTGCCAAGGGCGTCCCACCCTACTTCTTGCACTGCATTGCTTCGCAGGTTGATACATTTGTGTGTCACACAGAAAGGTTTGTTGTATTGAAGAAACCTGCATTCTTCCTCTGCTTTTCCCGTATGCATACATGCTTATTGTGTTTTGACAACTACGATGTGGTTACATGAGAATGGCATTTTAGGTAAATAGAGATACTCATTTTTTCCTACCAAGAGCAAGGGGTCCCCTAGGTGCAAAATTCATACCCTGTTTTGGGGGGGGGGGGTACAGTATGGCCCCGTGGGGCCCAGCCAGTGGGTAGGGGGGTGGGCAGTTAGCGTGGCCTAAGCCATAAGCTCCCGCCGCGGACTAATGCCACCATGGAATTAGCAAGTATGGCTTGTAACTCCGCCGGTTGCGCAACAAGTTACACCACACCTTGTAGTGGGGTTGTCCGGGTGACACGGGTTACACAATTTGTGTCACCGGTTACACAAGCGGTTACATCTCAATTTTACTTCGGGAGACCGGGGTGACGGCGGTTACATAATTTGTGTCACCCGTTACCTGCGCAGTTACACATGCATTTCCCTCCTAAAGACTACGGTGACAGCGGTTACGCTACTGCTTCCACTAATTTTCCCTCCTATTTCCTTTGCAGGAGCCACCCTTGCCCCCAAGAGGAGCACCGGCAGCAAGACCACGGGCTCGACAACTAGCGGAATGCTAGAGTTCAAGGTCTTGGACGGCCAACGACACTTCAAATCGCACTGGTGGCACTGGCAAATGGACTGCAGCGCCCCGCCGCACAAGCCGTGTGATCGGTGTGGCCAAAGACACTGGTGGCACGAGCGAAGGGAATTCGGCTCCTACTGACAACTAGAAGAGGGCCACACGGGCCCGGAGCCGGCGCGGGAGGTTGGGGCACGACCCCGACCCCAAGGGGGTGATGCAAATGCCCCACGCGAAAAGAGCTTTGAAAGGCAAGAAGAGGGGCGACAGGCAAGAGGCAAGCAGGTAGCTCCTGGACAAATGGGGGGGGGGGGTCCGGGACCGGGTCCAAGTGGAGAAAATCAGAAAATGGTTGTTGAAGGCGGTGGGCACAGCGGACAGAGAGCTGCGTTGAGGATATATGGCGACAATGTGGAAGCTCGAACCCAAAACTCGAGATATGTCGCAGGAATCAGACGATACCTAGGCGTCGTCTGCAGAAGGCCGGACCTCGGGGTTCGGGGAGCCTTGGAAGAAACAATACTCCAAGTCGTGTGGGCTAGACACTACGAGGGCCCTTAAGAAGTTTCTGGCGGGACTTGGACTCATCGAAAAAGCAGGAAGCATCCTGGAGATCGTGCGGGCAGGAGATTGGCTCATGGTCAAAGCAGTGGAGAACTTGCGATGCAGGCGTATGGGTGTCTAGGTCAGATGGGCCTAGCCTCGATCTTTAGTGAGATGGTGGCCGCGAGAGCAGCGCTTTCATGGGAACAGGCGGAAGCAATGGCGATGGCAGTTCTAGCGAGCACAAACCTCATGCGGATTAGCGAGGCGGTCTCCGAACCCAGGACAGAAAAGGGAGTGGTTGAGTTTTACGGTGTCAAGAACGAGGTCGGCTGGCATGCACAGCCTGTCGGGTCGTGCCAGTTTGTGGCCGGAGTTCCTCCACAATGATCGGCTGCAAAGGACGGGGAATGCCGAATACAATACCAACTTCGGAAGTATTGGAGACCTGACGTTCACCGAGCTCGTTGCATGAATGTCAAGACCGGAACTCCGATGGCATTCAATGCGACGCTTGGGGGCTGCCCAACTTTGGGCAAGTGGATGCAGGGGCAGTACGCTGCAATTGGCAGGTGGCTAGCAGGAGAGCGGCCGGGCAGGAGAGGCATTGTGGTTTGACTGCAGCTGGATTTTTTGCTTGTCTGCTGGGTACGGAGGGATGTCACGTGCCGAACCCACATTTTGGGAAGTGCCACTACAACCCCTGCCCAAACGACACAAAGCGCATTGGGATCCAACGGAGTGGGAATTGCACCTCCAAAACTATACACCGACTCCTACGGGGAACCATGGGGAACCAGCCCAGAGCTGAGTTCAGTATGTACACCCAGGCATTGCCGAAATCTGTATTTTGCGAATACACTGCCCTTGTGGCACATGGCACATTTACGTTTGGCCTATTTGATAAAAAAAAAGGGTTTTGACCGTCTCTTGACCTCCGTATAACTTGTATTTGAGTGTTCCACGGTCATGTTGCCAGATTTGTCGTTTTCATTTTACTCCGTGTTTTTACTGAATGGTGGGTACCACCTGCCCACCCTCGATTGTCTTGCCACGCTGTGCATGGGCTACTACTCGGCTGTGACATGCACTGTGCGTTGTTGCGAGCCGCGAGTGGGCCGTGGAATTTTGCTTTACACATTGCATGGGTTGTACCACAGGGAAAGAGGCTGAAAACCGTGGAACACTCTGCCAAACCGTCCAGAAGCCCTCAAAAGGAACAGCAAAAACCTTCCGCAAACCTCCACGAGGTACCACCAGCCATCCAAATGCCTGTGGGAAATACCAGCAACCATGTAGAAGCCATTGGAGAACACCAAAAGTCATCTCGAAGCCTCTACGAAGTGCCAACAATCATCAAAAGCCTTTTAGGAAATGCCAGCATCAAGGAGGCACCATGCGACACCATGGCACAGCATTTCAAGGACGTCCAAACACAGGCCATTTGCTCCTGGGTATTTGTTTAGTTGCTTGCATGGTGGTGTGATCTAGGGACCTGTGAAAGGAAATCAAGTCTGCTCAGTTGGGGCCAGTGGTTGGGGCATCCACCTTAGTAGGATATTCCCAGCTTCATAGTTGTTCACATTGGAAACCGGCACATTCCAAGCAGAAGGCATGTTCTGCCATGTCGTACATCACAGGTCACATTTCAGCACCGTGTCGTTTGACAGGGTTGCGGCCTTTGCCAAAGTAGTTGTATGCATGCCTTGTCTTTGTCAGCCAATTGCTTTTCTGTACCTTGGCTGCAGCTTTCGAACATGGCGCAACGCAACTTGTTCCTTGGCCTTGGGGGGTTCGCTGCTGCTGCTGGATCCTATTATGCTTTTGGCATGCAACCAGCTGCCAAGCCTCAGGGACCCCGCATGATCATCTGTGGGGCCCCAGGCTGTGGCAAGGGGACACAGTGTGAGCTGCTGAAGGAAAAGTATGGGGTGCATCATATCTCCACTGGCGACGTGCTGCGCGCCAATGTTAAGGAAGGAACAGACCTTGGAAAGAAAGCCAAAGGTGTGAATGCTGCGTGCTGTGTTGATCTACATATGGGCTTCTGGAAATTTCATACAACACTGCGGCAAGTGTTGATATATCCCTGCACTTGAAGCGCAGGCACCTGCACTGGTTGGAATCCAAATGCAACGGGCAATACAAGGCCTTGCTGCATGAAGTGTGCATCTAGTTGCGAGCTGACAAACTGCGTTGTGCTGCGAATTCTAAATGACACCCGTTTCCTGGAACATAAGAACGAATCTTAGTTGAAATTACTGTTGTGTACAAGGGTGTGCTGTAAAGTTAGGGAGCCCCCCAGTGTTGCTACGCTTTATGCTGTGCAACAGTAAGAAAGGAAACAAGCATGATTCATGCAAATAATCTTTTGAGGAGCTGTGCCTCAAAACTCCAGTTGTCTCTGAGGAAGTGCGGATGTCGTTTTTGGACAGGAATTTAGAAGATCCTCTTTAGCTCTCTGACACCTGAATGCCCCTGATGAGACAATGGGTAAAGCGGCATTGCATGCGGGGTGCGCGCAGGGCACGCAGGGCATCTTTTAGGCCCTTTTTGTAGTTCAGCGCATGTTGCTGTGGTGCAAAGAGGGGCGGTAGGGAATGAGTGTCCTCTGCATTTTATTCCACAAGTGGGTGTACCTGGTATTGCAGACCATTCATGTTTTCTCCAAACACGCTTGTGCAGTACATGTGCACCACTGGTGACACTGCTATGGCGCGCATTGTTGGGCCTTTGCCACATGGGAATGAGTTCCTGCACATCACCTACGTGCAGGGGGCTTCTACTGCCAACCACGACAAGGCCCCAGTGCCTTGCTTGTCCATTTTTTGGTGTTGTTCACCTGATTCCCCAAGTTCACCTAATTTTCTAAGGGCGCTGTCATCTGCACAGTCCCCTGTCTCGGGCCTGCCCAGTCATTTGGGAGCACTCAGTGGGGGAGGTTCTAGGGATGAGAGTCCCACACACAGGGGTCGTGGGGGTCAAAGCTTTCCTCCAAGAGGGAAGAGTGCCCTGGGCACATGCTGGGCATCTTTTTAGGCCGAAAGTCCCATTTCTGTTTTCCCTTAGATGGTAGGGGATATGCAGCCATTTCACTTTGCCCCGATACGGCATGGGTTATCAAGACCATTTGGCTCCAAGATGTGATATAACCCCCCTCCCCAATTTTCCATGCTATGATTTAGTAGGGAAAAATTGTCCTGTTACCCCCACCTCCCACTGTTGGGGGTTATGGCCTTTTCTTTTGTTGTTGCGCTTGGTGAATCCCCCCCCCCCCTCTTTTTCCTCCACGCCCTATGGCACTCAGTTCCCGGCAAGTACGTGCTCACAGGACTGCCAAGGGAACTAGAGGTTGGTGTAGCATCCGTCTAAATTTGATTTCTCTCACTAAAAGTTACATGACATCTGTCAACAAGAATGATGTTCCCCATGATCAGTGTATTCCAGGGAAGGTTGTACTGGCCACAGCCATTGAAGCACAAGGGGGTCAGGGTTTCTTAAGTACTGCCAAGGTGATTCACTAGTGGCCAACCACTATGCTTTGCTTGACTGGATTCCTTTTCCCTTACCCACTTCCCCCCACCGTGGGCAGTCACCAACATCTTCAGTACCGGTAGCCTCGCTGCAGCCATTACTAGGCACAGCAAACCTCAACACATGCCCCCTCGTGAACTTTAGCCCCAAGAAGACTGGTTTGCCGAGATAGTGTTAATTAGCCTACAATCGATGTACAGTTGTTCACAACCACCCCTCCTTTATGTTTCATTTTCATTCTTGTGCACTGATGCTGAATGGGTTTCCAGACGACAGGGGTGGGGGCGGCACAGTTGGGATATTGGACACCAAAGCAGCTCACAGTCCACGCAGAGCTCCCCCCGCCTCCTGGCAAAGAGAAACTGGCAAGGGTCCCCTGAAGCGGAAGCACAAACCATGGAGGCTGTAGGATGTGCCGGCAGCCCTGCCCCCTTCTTCATCCTTGCAGTAGCTACCATTCCAGCTTGGGAAGGACTCAAGCTGCTGCATTATGCACTGGCTGCCTGTGAATCCCCAAGCTCATCCCCATCTCCATCCCATCTATGTCTCCATCAACTGGAAAATAGTACTGAGTAAGGAGAGCACCTTGGAGGTTGTTCATTGCATGAAATGTGCAATGGAGGTCAACATGAGCCATTGCTCCCTGGCAGCAAGGGTTATGTAGCCAACCGGCCTACTTGTGAGCCATTGCTGATTTTGTCCCCAGCTCTGAAGCGTTGGGGACCCCCCAGGCCGTGGGGGTGATGTAGCCACCCGGCCCACTTGTGGGCCACCTCTGATTCTGAAGTGTTGGCTACCCCCTCACGTGTTCGGAGTGACCAGCAAGCCCGACGGCGAGGGCAGCTAGAGGGCTGCCGCGCTCATAAGTAAGGATGTGGCGGCGCCCACATCCTCCCTCAGGTAAGCGTGACACGCCTCTAGAAGGCAGATATCCTACCTGAGCAGGGATGAATGCGAGAATCTGGGTGAGGGTTATCAGTGCAAGTAGTGCTGCTCAAACAACATTCCAGGCTTTATGGACCGTGGTGAGCTGGTGCCAGATGACTTGATCATTGGTATTATGGCGAGCGAGATGAAGAAACCTGAGGTGGCCGAGAAGGGCTGGCTGCTTGATGGTGTTCCTCGGACCAAGGCTCAGTGTGTTGAGTTGGACAAGGCCTGTGGAAAGCCAGACGTGGTGCTTTGGTTGGACGTATGTGACCTTGTGCAGCACAGGGAGATATATTTCGGTTCTACGTTGGGTGCAGAACAGTGAAAGGTTTTTTTTTGCAGTCCGTGAATTTCTGCAAACGTTCCGCCTACTCCAGCAAGTTCCCGGCAACTGCTGGTGATATTTGCCCAGCAACATGTGCCGCAATCGGATTCTGTTGGCCGCAACCGCAAATTGCCAAAACGCAAACGCAAATTGCGGCCACTGACACTGCACATTATTTCCTTTTGTGCAGACAGAATGTGGTGTTTTCCACTGTATTTCCTAAGGACTGCAATCACCTGCACCAAAACCTTTCACCTTTTTAGGGCTTGCTGCATTTCCGGAGGATTGGCCTCCGCACATTCCATTGCATGGAAGCATGCATTGTGTGAAATTTTCGTTCTGCATGGGCCTTTGTGCTTGGCTTGTGCAGGTGCCAGACAAAGTTTTGGAGGAGCGTGTGTGTGGCAGAAGACTGGACCCTGTGACGGGCGATATCTACCACGTCACTTTCAAGCCCTGCAAAGATGCAGAAGTATGCTGCTACTCTTGCGCCCCCAAGTGCACGAAAGGAATGCTGAGGCTTTCGTCTGGTCCATGCCTGTGAGCCTGTTCCTGCTGAAATCCTGCTGTCACAGTGTCTATGTGGTTAAGCTCAAATAGATTAGATGACAGTGTTGCGTGAAGAAGTGGACCTCAGGCCTCAGATAAAGCCATGGCCTGTGACAGAGGCCACCTCGGTGACCTCTACCTTACCGTAACCTACCCAACCCAGCCCATGTGACAAGATACCTTCTGGTATGGCCGAATGGGGTCAGCATTAGGCAACTACACCCCTGAGTTCTCACCCACACTTTAGTGCTTGACAGGCACGCTGCATCGAGCGCACGCCGGATCGACCGGAGTGATGGCGCATTCCCTTACTCTGGCCAGGGAGGATAGGGATCAGCACATTCTGGACAACATGAAAGGCTGTTACGAGGCCTCCCGGACTTCGTTATCGAGCCGCATGGATTCACCGCGGCCCAATAATGGGGTAACGCCATTGCAGAACACCCCAGACCTCACACTAGGGATGGTCTCCCCCGCTGTAGGCGGCAGCAGATTGATCTGGCGATTAAGCAATTGACGGATGAATGGCCTCTCAATTGAGCTCCAGGGAAAATTGTAACATGTAGAACTGAGTAATGGCCATGTAAAACTGAGCGTACAGTGCCAGGGATGCTCAGAAGAACGGGCCACATATTTTGATGGGGTTACGTGCGGGGGGGGGGGGGGGCTATCTGTCACCCAGTGACACATGGAGAGTGACAAGTAGACTGTTATGATTGCAGCGGTGACGGTCACAGTGAAAGTGCCGGTTGGAGCTCCTGGACATCTCTTTTGCTGGTACAGGTTTCGTTTTTTTTTTGTCTCGTTGGTCAGAAAAAATGCCTGTCAAAGATTTTTGGAAAATGCTCTGCAGAAATGAATTTGGGCACTCCCTCGGTGCCCCAACATGTCTATTGAACTTCCAAGCGTTCATGCGACACGGTGGGTCAGGTTGTGGGATGAGGGACCACTATGAGCACCGATGGACAGTATAATATGAACACTGCTGAGTTCTGTTCTCAAGCCTCTGTATTCAAGTTCGTAAGAATACTTCATAAATCATTTCTTGTCGTCTTACCTGTCGCCCTGAGCTCGACTGGCCCCAGTTTTCAGGGGCTACATTGACCCCTTGCCCCCTGAAGTGAAAGCACACATTTTCCAGCCTCGGCTCCCCTTGAGGGGGCTACTGATCATCATTGAGTCTATGGCCCAAGGAGTGGCACTGATAGAAGGCATGGGGACCAGGGCCATGTAGCGTGTGCCTGCCATCCGCCATATCACCATTAAATTGAGCATACAACCAGCAGAATGCTGCGGGTTGATTTGAGGAGTCCAGTGGAATCACAACCACCAACCACCACACCAGCAGGTCGATGGTGGAGCCCAGGCAGCAGGTTGCCAGACGTGGCGTATGGTAACACTGTGCCAAGTGTGCTCTCGGGACTGCCTCTTCGGGGCCACCAAGGGAAGTAGGTCAGCAATGCAGGATGGAGTGGGAAGGGACAGCACGGACATTGCAAAACACCATCCATACAAATGTAAGCTTGGTCTGGGGATGACTGAATGTGAAGCTTGTGAGGCTCTTATTTAGGCACCATGTGCACCATTTGTGAAGATAAGAGGCCCAAAGGATATGGATGACACACCAATTTAAGATGAAGAGGCTAGGGGTAAATTATATTAGAATCCCTTATTCATTTGCACGTCTACATTTCTCTGTTCTGCTGTAATTATCCAAACTGTGCTACGCTGCAGGTGCTACAGGAAATGTGTGGTGTTGCTTGACCATGGATTTTGGAGGGTGCGCTCCACCACTGATTTGGGGAACAGGACCAGAGGGTTTTTTGATCACCAAGTGTTACAGATCAGCACATCAAAGCGTTTTTCTTTGGGAGAACTTTTTTTGTGTGCTGCAAGTACGCTGCAGGGTGAAAGCATTGACAGGGGAGTGGCCGCCTTGGGGTCGAACACTGCAGTATGAGCAGTGCGACAAACATTCTGCTCTCACCGACACCCCCCCTCCCCCCTGCAAGTCCAACAACATCGTTGCGGGAGGCTATGGTTAAGTACTCCCCTAGGTTTGTTTCCTTGAACTCAGAGCCCGGCCAAGCACGGCAATGCTTGGGAGGCTGAAGGCTCAAACACCTTCAGACACATTGCGGAACGGCAGCAAGCCAACCGAATGGGTGAGGCTGCGTGAGCAAGGAATACCTCATACGCGCATGTACGCTTTGTTGTATCCCGGCGCATGTCGGAGGAGGTGGGCCAGCAGATGCAAGTGGCGCAACCCGCAACTTCTACTGCAACACGAATCCCCACCCAGGGTGAGTGGGGAGGTACGGATAGGCCAGGCAAGGAGAGGGAGGGCACAAGGTGGGCACCGCCTCCTATGGAGGTAAAGGGTTCAAGGGAAGGGTGGCGGCAAGTAGCGACACAACCAGGTGTCATGCCAACACCCCACCCCCCCATTACTTCACTTTTGGGTATTACACATACTGCGGCAAAAAAAACCACCAAGTAGATAGGCCGGCAGTTGATAACACCCTTTCAATTGAACACACAAAAGGAATGCTTTCCACGTATAGGTGTACCGAAGCACAGAGGAAGTTTCCAAGGAGGCACTACACATGCAACTATGTACTCAAAAAAAGTACAACCAAGAAGGCCAAACACAACCCAACAATGTGGTATGATGCACTCGTACCAGGTCACCAACACAAGATGAGCCACTCTAGCCAAAATCTATTTTGTGCTCCTTCTGCACCATTTTCATCGTGGTTGCTGCCGTTTATAATGATGAATATTTCCTGCTTGAGAAGTAGCAAGGCCCCAATACTACTTCTTTCTCCATACCCTTGGATTAGGCAACAACATGTCACACGGCGGCTAAGTACTTGGTTGTACCATGGTTGTGCGCAATTGTGTTAGTGTTAAGATTTACATGCCATGCGCAAACGGGAAGTCCACACAAATTCCCCCAATTTGATGCAAGGAATTCCATTTTTGCATCAATAATTGTCCCCAAATGCAAGGCAAAAGAAGCACCCTCACAATTGACCTCTCCTCTTACCCAAATCATGAAGCAAATCTTGTGTATGCATTCTTTCACTGGTCCCCCTTGTCCCTGCTGGGGCCCCTACATCTCAGGGGACAAGGGCTTGTGGGAGTGTGCAGAGGCGGTCCACACCACTACATTGTGTCCGAACACTGCACCCTCTGGGAAGCCCCTCACCGCCCACATATTGGACCTGATTCATTTGATTTACACTTTTTTGTGCTTATTTGTCTCATCGATCATCCCCCCCACGGGGGGGGGGGGGGTGACTCCATCGGTCCTAGGACGCCAACTACCCCTACGCCCCCCCCCCCCCCAAGAATGAGGGCGATGACCATATGCCTGTGTCACGGGGGTATATGCAAGCTCAGTATTCGTTGCTCCTGGCCCCCTAGGGGGCCTGCGGCCAGCAATTAGTTGCCAAAGGTGCCGCCCTCAAGAATTCATGGACGCCACAGGTGCCCGAGGCTCCATGGGCACCAAAGCTGCCCGAAGGAAACTTTTGTCCACTTTGCACCCCCAACCCAACCCTGACCCTAACACCCACCCCAACCCTCAGCCTAGTCCTAATCCTACGCCTACGCCTACCCCTACCCCTAGCATGAGCCCTAACCAGGATTGAATATTGGGACCGAGCTAGTGGGGGAAGGAACATCGTCTAGGAGAGTTCAACGACAAATGAGGTGCGTACTAGAAAGTGGATGAGTGCGGCTCAAAAGGGGCTCAAAATGAGCTATATTCATCCGTTAGGGCACCACAATTGGACTGGGGTCATGTTTGGAAAACCATGGTTTTGACCCGTTTTTGAGCCATTTGCGGTCCCAAATTGGCCCATTTTCAAGGCCCTTTGAGCCTTGAGAGGGGCCAAAATTGCTCAACATGGGCTCAAAATGGGCTCATTCCATTGGTTTAGGCACCCCAAATAGTCGAAAGGCACCTTTGGAAGAACACATTTTTGATCCATTTTTGACTGATTTCTGGTCCCAACAACGCCCATTTCCGAGGCATTTTGTGACTTTGGAGCGGCCAAAATGGCTTGTAGTGGGCTCAAAAAGGGCTCATTTCGCTAGCTTGTGCACCCTAAATGGTGTACGTTGATTTTTTTTTTTTGAACAACACATTTTTGACCCGTTTTTGACCCATTTTTTTGTGCAAAACAGCCCATTTTAAGGCTTTCTGTGACTTTGGAGGGGCCAAAATGGCTTGCAATGAGCTCAAATTGGGCTCATTTCACTTATTTAGGCACCCCAAATGGTTTGGGATCATTTTTTGGAAAAACCCATTTTTGACCCATTTTTGGTCCCAAAGCACCCCATTTTCAAGGCATTTTGGGGTTTTCAGGAGGGCCAAAACGGGCCACCATGAGCTCAAGATGTGCCAAAAACACTTGTTTTGGCATTCCATGTGGTCCAGGATCATTTTTGAAAGAAGTCATTTGTTTTTGCACCCGGAGGACCTTGTTGACGCATTTTGGCACCCACCTCTTTGGGCTACCACTTGCAGCTTGCCGCAGCTCACTGGGCCTCGGTACAAGGGTCTAGGCGCAAACCACCAAAAGTGGGTTGTGGATGGATTAGGTGCACTTGAAATCGTGTTTTGAGCCACATAGCCCAAGATATGGTCTGTTCACCGAGTTGGTGGAACCAGTCTTGATTTTATAACCCTCTTTAGTGTCTGGGGTTGACCCAACAAGTTTGGCAAGCAAGCAGCAAGCAAGGTGTAGCAAGCAAGCAGCAAGCAGCAAGCAAGCAACAAGCAAGCAGCAAGCACACGCGAAATGGAGAAAAAACACAGTTCGGTCGTGGTGCTTCAGATTCGGCCAAAATTTTGTTGGATGCTACCTATGGGTGTGAGGGACAACCGCACAAAGTATGAGTGCAAGTGCTGGACCTCCATTTCAAAATCTGCAACTTAGTGCCAAAATCAGCCTTTTTTTGCCCAAAACCACCCTAGAACCTGCTTAAAACAGCCAAATGAAGGGAAATAGTGGCTACTCTACACATGCAGCCGAACTTCCCTGTACCAAAGTGCACTCTGGGGCCCTCTGACTTCACAATACTTAGGCGTCACAAGTTGCCCACCCTCTAGGACCCCGTATACGCGCGATTTGACAATATTCTACATTTCTACTTTGAGTATGTTATTTGACGTATGTGACCAAAGTTGTTGGCAGAGCTGTGTGACACCCGTTGAAATACGTGTTGATGTGTTAGCCTTGTGTATCCCCGTCTTCTAGTGTGTTGTATTTGACGTTTTTCTGAAGCTGGCCGAAATTTCGGCCAGGTTTTGGGTAACATTGCAAACAACTATGTGTATATGCAGTTTTTGACCCTTCTGGCCGAAATTTTGGCCAGCTTTTTGGTTTCTTGGTGAATAGGCATAGTTATTTTCATTTTTCTTAGGGCTGGCCGAAATTTCGGCCAGCTTTTTGGTCTGTTCACTATTCAAGCACTTATATTCTGGTTTTTGGGCGGTCTGGCCGAAATTTCGGCCAGCTTTTCCTATTTTTGAACATTTAAGCAATTATTTCCCCTTTGAACACACCTGGCCGAAATTTCGGCCAGCTTGCAATTGTCGTTGTTCATGAGTATTACACCATACACTCCTACATAATTGTTTTCTTGTCTCAGCATTAATGTCTTCTGCTATTACTGTCAATGTTGTACATGCTGCAGTTACTGGTGCTTTTGCTACTACGGCCAAAGGGCTGTTGCGAAATGCATTACGTGGTGGGACTCTGTAAAAGCTTTTGCAATTCTGCCTCTTGTTGCGGAAGAATCGCAGGAGCCGGCACTCCCTGACACAGTTGAAGGCTGTCGCCACTGAGAAGAAGCCCCCACGATGGTACATGACATTTTTGTCACAGTTCCATGCCCTATACTGCCTGCTGCGTCGTATGGCCCTCCCATACTCTAACTATGGGTCTGGTTACAACTGGGGTATTATGTCCTGCCGCCAACGCCGTGAGGTAGGAGTCCTTGGTCGGTGTAACACTAAGCAGGAGTCCATTCACCATCGTGCTGCACTAGCAGCACACAACTTGTGGAACACCATGCACCGTAGGCAAGTTTGTATATGGTTTGATAACCTGAGGCGTTACAGGTTGATCCCCATTCACCCGACTTAACCCTAAACTGTACAGCTGTTGCTGTTTTGCACACTACTGCCCTACTTGCATACCGGGGTCTGCCGGAGCTGGCCGAAATTGAGGCCAGGGTACCAAAGGTTGCTGATGACATCTTTCGCTCACATAGAGCATTGTTTGATCGTATTGATGTTGCCAACCAAGGTATTCAGAGAGTTTGGGTTCGTGCTCCTTTGGATATTGCCAGAAAAAATGTCCGTTCCCTCAACTGGAGACCCTTTTTCCTGTCTGAGCTCCGCTCCGGCACACACAAAGAGCTTTTGCAACTCGTGGTTGATTTGTCATGTGTGGAACACCGCACCAGACACTGTGTTCCGCTGCTTGTGGACATGAAAATACACTTTGCCCTACTTAAGCTGTGTTATGGTGCTGCTTATGTTCCCTGGAATGTACCACAATTACTGTTGGGTTTTCCTTTGGTGTACGGAGTATGGCATAGCTATAGGTATTGCGTTGAATTGATCTACAGGGCGTTCCTGCCGTTCATTAAGTTTTTGGAGCAGGGGAACAGCCTTCAGGTTGGGTCTATCCTCCCTCGCAAGGTCAAGGTCATCCATATGGAGAAGACGTTGCTTGGACTCATGCTAGCCACATCGTCCAATAGAGGCAGACTAGATGAGCGCGTCACTTCCCTGCTCAATAGCTAGCGGGGCTTGACACCCATTCAGCGCAAGGGTTTGCGTATGTTATTAGCCCTTAAGGCTTTGCTGTACACATACTGTCCAGCTGCTTTCAGCATTGGGACTTTGGTTCGTGAGTGCAACTGGGAGGGACGGGGGGCAGGTTCCGGTATTGTAGCTAAGCAGGCACTTGAGATGTCCCTACTGCTCATGCTGAGCATCCTAAAGCCCGAGGAACAGTTAACCACGGAGTATGTGAAAACCACCGCTGTTGGTCTTTTGTTTTGGAGTCAGTGGCATTAGGGTGTATCCACTCTGAGGAGCTGGGTGAGGCACTTCTGAGTCGGTTCTCAGCCCACTGTCGCCGCAACACTGCCTGTACTAGTGTCCAACAGTCGTCTGATTTATTTCTGACACTTCCCCCTGTCCAACCGGGAGAGAAAGTTTGGCGTGGTGTGCTGACTGAGAGATCCGTGGCAATGTTCTCTGCCAATCTTAAACAATTCATCTTGACAGCCCATACACAGAGCCTGCCCATTTGTGTTCCCGTTCCGGACTATAAAGTTGAGGTGAGAAGACTGGATGCAGTTGAGGATTTGACGTTCCCCGGTACCATGTCTAGGACACGAATCACCACAGACCGTTTAAAAGTGGTTCTCTTGCATGCAATGCAAAATCTGGTTGCGCGTACCAGGGTTCCTGAGGGTGTTGAGGATTTTTTACAGACAAATGCACCTGCTCGCACTGCTGCCGAGCAAGGGGTGTTGCGTACTGCACATGCTTCTATCCGCGCTGCCAACCGTGCACCGCCTGCTGCTCCTGCTGCTGCTCCTGGTGGAATTGCCTTGCCCCTAAAGCCACCCCCGAAGCCCCGAGCCAGAGGCCCCCCAGTACCCCCCCCCCCCCGCCCAGTACCCCCCCCGCCCCTGATGATTCCATTGCTGTCGACTCTTGTGATAGTGACCAGGATATTGATTGTGATGCAGACAGCGTTGCCTCCTTTGAAGCCCTAGATGAGGCGGAACACATCGGTGTGGATACCCAGGACTGGGACTGATTTCTGTTTGCAGCTGAGTTTGTCACTGTGGTATGGGTTCTGCCACGCATTGCCAGTGATTTTGGTGTGTCTATTTGCTGTTTCATGTTTTTCTGGCCGAAATTTCGGCCAGACTTGTTGTTTTGTCATATGGCTACCCCCAGAACACAAATGACATAAGGTTCTGGCCGAAATTTCGGCCAGCCTCTCAGAATGGTATTTGTACACAGTGGTTTGACATGCAGAGCAGTGCTGGCCAAAATTTCGGCCAGGTTATCCGATTTTCCTGTCAGGCAGTCCGTTTTGGTCCTTTTTTTGTTGATCTGTGCTTGTTATTTGCTATTTGGGAACTCTCCCCTTCATGAAATGTTGCCCTGTAGCCCTTTATTTTATGACTGAGCCTAGAGGGGTATCACAGGACATGGCTGTTTCGCTAGATGGTGAGCCTGCAGCAGACAATGGGCAATCTCAAGTGCAATCCCAGTCTCAAGAGAACCAGGCGAGCACAGAGGGACTTCAAAAGAAGGCTAAGGCCGCACCAAAGAAAAATTCATCATCCTCCATCAAGTTATCCGACTGGGTTACATCAACGACGAAAATAAAGGTTCGGTGGGATCAGATTATTATCGACCACGACCGAAAATTTGGGCAGGTCCGTAGGATTTCGGATGATCGCGTGCAACGCCGCTACGACGATCTGAAGGCAGCCCCGCTTGTGGATTACATCCAGGATCTTCTTTTTTATAAAGTCACTCGTATGTGTGTTGTGGTATTCTTCTCGCTAGTACCGTTTTCGCGTCTGAATTTTCGACCCTGCTGTTACGAATATTCCTGTTGCACAGCCACTCGCTGGGTTCTGTGGGGGGGTCAGCATGTTTACACTGCTGCCCAAAAACACAAGACCGAATTTGAGATGAAAAATATGGAGACTCCGGATTGGACCCTGGTATTTGGTGGTTATGAAGTCAAACAGGACTGCCCCCTGCGGACTAGGCGCCGGCTTGCAGGCTTACATCAAATCCAGACCACTGCTGGCTCAGCATCCACCACATCGGAGCGAATGTCCCTACTCCTGGATAGGCTTGAGGATGAGGATGCCAACGAGTACACCCTGTACCATCACATTACTGTTATTCTTGAAGAGTGTGGTGTTACTGCCGAGGAAGGCACTGTGGTGTGTCTCGTTTATTAATTCGGTTTTGTCGATCGACCTGGCCGAAATTTCGGCCATCTTCTGTGTTCCACATGTTCTCCTGTGCAGAGTGCTGTTGCCAAACGGTGGGGTGGCGTTGGGCGTTTGGTGAAATTTGTGGGTCTTGCTTCAGTAGACGCCATGGCAGCCATGGAAAAGCGTGGACTACATCCCGCACTGGGTACGTTCAAGGAAGTGGAAGGCATCACGCTTGACCGACTTCGCGACATCGTAGGTTACATGGATGGGACAAAAAGTACCCTACCTGGTCTCAAAAAAATCATAAAAGATGTTAAAAAGGCCCAGATGTGGTCCTGGCACATTCTTCATCCCGAGGCGGTTACCAATGGGCTTGTGAACAACACCAGAGGTATGTTTTGGTCAAACAGGGGTTTGTATTCGAATAAATCGACCGACCTGGCCGAAATTTCGGCCAGCTTGTGTGTCGTTCAATTAATGCACAGTAGGAGCCCACCCTGTGACACCACCTGTCTGCAGCTACACTTGGTACTATCGAGATGGCCAAAAGGCAGTGCGCTATTGCATCACACCTGAAGGTAGCCTATGGCAGTTGGACCTGGACTGAAGAAAACCCCTGGCCCCCGTGGTCAGCAGTAATTAAGGCCCCTCTTTGGAAGGAACCCAAATATGAGGGGTTGCGGGGATTGTTGCAGAAGCCTGTTGCTAAGCTTGTTTGTGAAAAATCCGATACTGGTCTGGTCAGTATCCAGTGTGCTAGGGAGTCCCTCGTTGAGTCAAGCACAGGCAAACTCATTGCAGAGTCAGGCCGTGTGGAACTGATGGCAATGCGTTGTGGAGTCCCTGTTCCCAGTATCATTAGTTCACTGCCCTTAGCTGCTTGTGTCATTGAGGTGCCCCGCCTCTATACAGCTGGTTTGCATAACCTGGTTGCGCAGCTGCTTTTGTCCGGTGTGCCTGTGTTCATTGCGGGTGAGTCTGCTGATGTGAAAGCCACTGTTGCTGCTTTGAAGGCCACTGTGGCTGAGGATATGTATCAGTGTGATGTTGCAATTTACAATTTGTCAAGCAAGACCCCGCTGTACACTTCTACGTCCCATCTGGTTTCCATTTATTCTGCCACTGCCTTTGATAACAGGCTGCCCCGTTACGTGGCTTTTACTGAAGGACCCATGTCGTCTGTGATGCCTGTTGAGATGTTCTCATTTCTTTTGAGCCTGGTTCCGGTCCCAGAACGGGCAGGCAACTGGTTTTTGCTGGGGACTCTGTCTGTGTATTTTGCAAGCATGATGTCTACCAGGTTTTCCAAGGACTGTAATGTTGTGTGTGCCCTTTTGGGTGAGGAGACTGTTGTGCCTGATGAGTTTGTTCAGTCCATCAGAGCAGCTATCACCAACGCCGACACGTGCCCCCCCAAGTCGTGGGAGGATGTGTACCACGACTTGGGGGCAGGTTTTCCTGTGGATTGTTCTGGGGTTAGGTATGTAGATGAGGATCCTGAGGAGCAAGATGGGGAGGCAGAGTCGCAACCAGAGACACAGAGACACACACTCCAAAGAAGAAACCCAAAACAGCCCCTGCCCCCTCACCCAGTGGCACGCAGTGCGCTCAGGCCACCCCAGCTTCCTCCTCAGGCACTGTTGCCCCTACTGGCAAAGGTATGAATACTTTTGTGAATCATTTTTCACCATCCCAGGGTGGAAACACACAGTCACAGAACTCTGCCACTGCCAAGCCTGGTGCTGCAGCCCCTGCCAAGCCTCCTGCTAACACAGGTGCTAAGAAGCCCCGTGCATCTGGTCTGCGCAAGCGCTAATGCCAGTCCTGCTGCTTATATTGCCTGTCAGTATGAAGTCTGGCCGAAATTTCGGCCAGCATGCAGTCCTCAGCCTCTTCAGCCTTTTATTATTGTATTTCCCCATAGGCACTGCAAAAGTCTGCTTTGATTCGTCAGGTGGCAATTATTTGCTTGTAATTGAGTATATTATGTTGCACACCCTGTTCAAATGTCACTGCTCCTGTGTTCCTTGCTCATGTCTACCGTCTTAGGTACCCATTTCAGTGATCATATTCGGAGTTTCGATGGACCTGGCCGAAATTTCGGCCAGCTTAGGCCTGTCTGTCAAATAGGACCATGTGTTTGGACATTTTTCGAAGAGCTGGCCGAAATTTCGGCCAGGTTGGTTAAAATAGGAAATACAAGTACATGCTTTGGGATAGTTTTCTGTGTGCTTCAATCAAAGGTATGTTTGGGGTTCCCTCATCTGTGGTGTATAGGGGGGTTCTGTGATCAACCTCGAACAAAGGGGAGAGAAAAATAGGCAGCCCCCCCCCCCCCCACACTGGAATGCAGTGGTCTAAATGTAAAACAACACTATATTTTGGTGATTGAATGTCTTTATTTTGAAAATCTGTGTGTTTCCAGAAATGCAAATAATGGCATATATTTGAAGTACACACCTTGTTTTTGCATGTTGCCACCAGGGGGGTTTGGATACCCAAAAAATAACACCCCTTTTCACATACTTTTCCCCTCATTACAACATGGACTTCCGTGGGCCATAGCGCCAGGTGGGGGGTGGGCAACTTGTGACGCTTAAGCAATATGTCTGCGAACCACCCCTAGAAGGCCCCCGAAAGCCCCAAAATTTGTGCACATTGGCCGCCAATAGCCCCAAACCAAAAACACACCATGTTTTGGGCTACGTGGCTCAAAAACGTGATTTAAAGCGCACCTAATCCACCCGCAACCACCCACTTTTGCTGGTTTCCACCCCTCAAAATTGCCCAAACCGACGCCTGGACCCCCGTACCTAAGCCCAATGGGCTGCAGCAAGCCCGTTTTCAAGGCATTTTGGGCTTTTCAGAGGGCCAAAATGGGCCACCACAAGCTCAAAACGCGCAAAAACACTTGTTTTGGCATTCCATGTGGTCCAAGATCATTTTTGAAAAAAGTCATTATTTTTTCCCACCCGGTGGACCTTGTTGACGCATTTTGGCACCCACCTCTTTGGGTTGTTTTGGGACCCAAAATGGGTCAAAAATGTGTTTGTCCCAAATTGATCCTAGACCATTTGGGGTGCCTAAAAAAATGAAATGAGCCCTTTTTGAGCCCATTGCAAGCCATTTTGGCCACTCCAAACTCACAAAATGCCTCGACAATGGGCTGTTTTGGGACCAAAAAGCAGTCAAGAATCGATCAAAAAAGTGTTTTTCCAAAGATACCTTTGGACTATTTGGGGTGCACAAACCAGTGGAATGAGCCCATTTTGAGCCCATGTTGTGAGTCTGGCGTGGCCAAAATGGCTTGAAATGGGCTCAAAAAGGGCTCATTTCATTTGTTTAGGCACCCCAAATGGTCTAGGATCAATTTGGGACAAACACACTTTTGACCTATTTTTTGACCCATTTTTGACCCATTTTGACCCATTTTAGGTCGCAACGCAGCCCATTTTCAAGTCATTTTGTGACTTTGGAGGGGCCAAAATGGCTTGCAATGGGCTCAAAATGGGCTCATTTCACTTATTTAGGCACCCCAAATGGTCTAGGATCATTTTTGAAAAAATCCATTTTTGGAAAAACCCATTTTTGACCCATTTTTGGTCCCAAAGCACCCCATTTTCAAGGCATTTTGGGATTTTCAGGAGGGCCAAAACGGGCCGCCATGAGCTCAAAACGTGCCAAAAACACTTGTTTTGCATTCCATGTAGTCCAAGATCATTTTTGAAAGAAGTCATTTTTTTTTTTGCACCCGGAGGACCTTGTTGACGCATTTTGGCACCCACCTCTTTGGGCTACCACTTGCAGCTTGCCGCAGCTCACTGGGCCTAAGTACGGGGGTCTAGGTGTCAGTTAGGGCAATTTTGAGGCGTGGAAACCATCAAAAGTGGGTTGTTGCGGATGGATTAGGTGCACTTGAAATCATGTTTTGAGCCACGTAGCCCAAGGTATGGTCTGTTTGTGGTTTGGGGCTGTCGGCGGCCAATGTGCACAAATTCTGGGGCTTTCGGGGGCCTTTTGGGGGTGGTTCGCAGACATATTGTGAAGTTAGAGGGCCCGAGAGGGCCCCTCAGCACAAGGAAGTCTAGTTGCATGTGTAGAGTAGCCACTATTTCCCTTCCTTTGGCTGTTTTCACTAGGTTCTAGGGCAGTTTTGGGCAAAAAAAAAGCCGATCTTGGCCCTAAGTTGCCGATTTTGAAATGGAGGTCCAGCACTTGCAACGCCTCCTCACACCCATAGGTAGCATCCACCAAAATTTTGGCCGAATCCGAAGCACCACGACTGAGCTGTGACTTTCCCCCATTTCGCGCGTGCTTGCTGCTTGCTTGCTGCTTGCTGCTTGCTTGCTAAACTTGTTGGGTCCACCCTAGGCACAAAAGAGGGTAATAAACCAAGACTGGTTCCACTAGCTCGGTGACCCTAGCCCTAGCTCTCACCCTAGGCTAGGGTCAGAGTTAGTGTTGGGGTCCAAAATGGAGAGCAATGATGCCCCCCCCCCCCCCCTGCAAATTGCCCCACCTTGACCCCCCCCTCCCCCCACAACCGACCCTTCCACCCTCCAATCCGCCATGTGCCCAGAGCGCACAGGGGAGGAGAACCTGCCCTCCACCTTGTGCCCAGAGCGCACATGGGCTGGGAACGTGCCCTCCGCCCTGTGCCCAGAGCGCACAGGGGCGGGGCACCTGCCCTCCACCCTGTGCCCCGAGCGCACAGGGGCGGGGAACCTGCCCTCCGCCCTATGCCCAGAGCGCACAGGGGCGGGGCACCTGCCCTCCACCCTGTGCCCAGAGCGCACAGGGGCGGGGCGCCTGCCCTCCGCCCTGTGCCCCGAGCGCACAGGGGCGGGGAACCTGCCCTCCACCCTGTGCCCAGAGCGCACAGGGGCGGGGAACCTGCCCTCCGCCCTGTGCCCCGAGCGCACAGGGGAGGGGAACCTGCCCTCCGCCCTATTGCCAGAGCGCACAGGGGCGGGGAACCTGCCCTCCGCCGTTTGCCCCGAGCGAACAAGGGAGGGGAACCTGCCCTCCGCCCTGTGCCCAGAGCGCACAGGGGAGGGGGGAGGGGAACCTGCCCTCCGCCCTGTGCCCGGAGCGCACATGGGCAGGGAACCCGCACTCCGCCCTCCGCCCTGTGCCCAGAGCGCACAGGAGAGGGGAACCTGCCCTCCACCTTGTGCCCAGAGCGCACAGGGGCTGGGAACCTGCCCTCCGCCCTGTGCCCAGAGCGCACAGGGGAGGGGAACCTGCCCTCCACCCTGTGCGCCGAGCGCACAGGGGAGGGGAACCTGCCCTCCGCGTTGTGCCCAGAGCGCACAGGGGCGGGGCACCTGCCCTCCACCCTGTGCCCCGAGCGCACAGGGGAGGGGAACCTGCCCTCCACCTTGTGCCCAGAGCGCACAGGGGCTAGGAACCTGCCCTCCACCCTGTGCCCAGAGCGCACAGGGGAGGGGAACTGCCCTCCACCTTGTGCGCCGAGCACACAAGGGAGGGGAACCTGCCCTCCGCGTTGTGCCCAGAGCGCACAGGGGCGGGGCACCTGCCCTCCACCCTGTGTCCGGAGCGCACAGGGGAGGGGAACCTGCCCTCCACCCTTTGCGCAGAGCGCACAGGGGCGGGGAACCTGCCCTCCGCCCTGTGCCCAGAGCGCACAGGGGAGGGGAACCTGCCCTCCACCCTGTGCGCCGAGCGCACAGGGACGGAGAACCTGCCCTCCACCCTGTGCGCCGAGCGCACAGGGCGGAGAACCAGCCCTCCGCCCTGTGCCCCGATCGCAGAGGGGTGGGGAACCTGCCCTCCGCCCAGTACCCACAGCGCACAGGGGAGGGGAACCTGCCCTCCACATTGTGCGCCGAGCGCACAGGGGCGCAGAACCTGCCCTCCGCCCTGTGCCCCGATCGCACAGGGGTGGGGAACCTGCCCTCCGCCCAGTACCCAGAGCGCACAGGGGAGGGGAACCTGCCCTCCACATTGTGCGCCGAGCGCACAGGGGAGGGGAACCTGCCCTCCGCCCTGTGCCCAGAGCGCACAGGGGAAGGGAACCGGCCCTCCACCCTGTGCCCAGAGCGCACAGGGGCTGGGAACCTGCCCTCCGCCCTCCGCCCTGTGCCCAGAGCGCACAAGGGAAGGGAACCTGCCCTCCACCCTGTGCCCACAGCGCACAGGGGCTGGGAACCTGCCCTCCGCCCTATGCCCAGAGCGCACAGGGGCGGGGCACCTGCCCTCCACCCGTGCCCCGAGCGCACAGGGGCTGGGAACCTGCCCTCCGCCCTGTGCCCAGAGCGCATCGGACGGGGAACGTGCCCTCCGCCCGGTGCCCCGAGTGCAGAGGGGCTGGGAACCAGCCCTCCGCCCTGTGCCCCACCGAGGCCTCCCCTCCCCCCTGCCTGCCCCCTCCCCCCCCTAGCGGGATGCGCGTGACTCCCACCCCCCACCCCCCTCCCCGCCCAACCCGTGGCACGGCGACAGGCCTGCCCCCCCCGGCCCGCGGACGCGGCCGGGTGTGCACTGCTTGCATGGCCGGCCGATATGCAGAGTCGTCGGGACAACCATCGAGCGCCCCCCAGGCGGCCTGTGAGCCTCAAGATCGGCCCTCAAATCAAATCAAATCAAATCGACCCTTCCACCCCCCCCCCCAAGCCCCTCTTAGACCCCCCCATTGCCCCTCCCTGAACCCTGTGGCTGTAGCGGCACCCCTATGGTTCCTCGATTGGTAACGGGGCGGGGGTTGGCCGCGGAGTGGTCGCGACGTCATGGCAGCGGCGAAACACGGACTACAGCGGCTGTGGTACGTGCGCAGCGGCCGGGGTGCAACTGGTGCAGCACACCCATCGTCCCTCGAGAGGTGATGGGGCGGAGGTTGGCTGCGGAGGTTGGCTGCGCAGGCACCAAACCCACCGTACCCTCCACCCTGTGCTGACGTGCACGAGGCACAGGGGTGGGGGACAGCACAGTGCAGTGCGGCACTGTACACACAGGGCGGTGTGGCACGGCACACAGGGCGCAGCGCAGTGCACAGAGTAGTGCCGTGCAGCACAACGCATGCGGTGTGCACCGCGGTGCGGTGCAGCACGGCACGCATTGTGCAGTGCAGCACAGAGCGGTGCAACAGGGCGCACATGGAGCAGTACGGCATAGCACACACGCACGTGCCCCCCCCCCCCCCGCGCCCCTGTAGGAGTGACCCCTCCCTGCACGGCGGTGCGGCCTCCCCCCCCCCCCCCCAGCGCCCGCGGGCGCGGACGCGTGCATTGCATGCATGGCCGGCCGATATGCAGAGTCGTCGGGACAGCCATCGTGCGCCCCCAGGCGGCCTGTGAGCCTCAAGATCGGCCCTCAAATCAAGTCAAATCAAATCAAATCAAATCAAATCAAATCAAATCAAACCCTCCCTGAACCCCCCCCCCCTCCAACCCCCCCCCCCCCAAGGGGCCTCCGGCTAACAGTTAGGTGGGGGGCTAGTTGGCGTCCAGAACCAAGGAGCCCCCCCCCCCCCCTTGACCCCCCCCCACATACGCACTCCCCTTGCCTCACCCAACCTGGTGCATACCAAAAAACCTCTTGTTTTGTACCCCCCCCCCTCCACCAAATCATACCAAAAAGCCCCCCACCCAAATGTTACCAAAAACCCCAGTAACATTGGGGGGGGGTGTAAGATTCCGGGGGGGTTTGGCAAGAATTGGGGGGTTTTTTGATTACATAGGGAATCATTTGAGGGGTTTTTTTTGGTAAAGTTTGGGGTTTCCTTTGGTAATATTCAGGGGTTTTTTTGGTAAGATTTCGGTTTTTTTTTGGCAATCTTTGTCATCTGGTGGGGGGGGCGGCCGGGCCGGGTCCTTGTATGCGACCCTGTATGCGACCCCCCCCCCCCCGGCGGGTTTTGAAAGATAGTGGTGCCGGGTTGGCCACCAACAAGTGTCCCGAGAAAACTGTCCGGTGCCAAAGGCGCCAATTTTTTTTTTTTCATACTATGCGTTTATACTCAAAATACTCAAAATTTTGTAGAGAATTCATATTTGTGTTAAAACAACCTTTTTTGACCTGAAGGAGGGCTACAGGAGGGCTGCAGGCCCTAACAGCAACCCTAGCCCTAACCCTAAACCTAATCAAGACTGAATATTGGGACCGAGCTGGTGGGGGAGGGAACATCAGCTATGACTGGTGAGAGACATCAAGAATGATTTACACATTGATGACTCTTGACAAAGTGAAATTAGCTTGCAAGTGAACCCCATCACCACGAGACCCACTTTCAAGGCTTTTTGGACTTTTGAGGGGTCAAAATGCCCCAAAATGGGCTCAAAATGGGCTCATGTCACCCGTTTGTGCACCCCAAATGGTCTAGGATGAGGTTTGGAAAAATGCGTTTTTGACCCATTTTTGGTCCCAAAACAGCCCATTTTCAAAGCATTTTAGGATTTTCGGAGGACCAAAATGGGCCACCACAAGCTCAAAACAGTCCAAAAACACTTGTTTCAGCGTCGCACATGCTCTAGGATCATTTTTGAGAAAAGTCATCTTTTTGCCCCTACTGGACCCTGTTGACCCATTTGGGCACCCACCTGTTTGGGCTTGAGCTTGCAGCTTGCCGCAGCCTACCGGGCCCAAGAACGGGGGTGTAGGTGTCCGTTTGGGCAATTTTGAGGGGTGGAAACCACAAAACGTGGGGGGTTGCGGGTGGAGTAGGTGCCCTCGGAATCGCGTTTTGAGCCATGTAGCCAAAGATATGGCCTATTCTTGGTTTCTGGCTGTCGGCATTTGAAGCTTCTAGGGGCCTTTTTGGGCCGTTTCCGGGACATATCATGGAGTTAGAGGGCCGCAAAGAGCTCGTTGACACGGGGAAGTCAAGCCGCAAGTGGAGTGTACCCACTGTTTCCCTTCGTTTGGCCATTTTGAATGTGTTCCAGGGCTGTTTTGGCCCAAAAATGGCTGTTTTTGGCCCTAAACTGCAGCTTTTGAAACTGAGGTCCGCCACTTGCGAATCCCGTTCCCGGCCACCACCGTTGATTTTCTCGCTCAAACTTTGTGTGATTGTACTTCACACCCATAGGTATCATCCACCAAAATTTCACCTGAATCTGAAGCACCACGATGGAGTTCTGATTTTTACCCATTTCGCGCGTGCTGCTGCTTGCTGCTGCTAAACCTGGTAGGTCCACCCTAGACACTAAAAAGGGTTATAAAACCAAGACTGGTTCCACTAGCTCGGTGACCCTAATCAAGATTGAATATTGGGACCAAGCTGGTGGGGGAGGGAACATCAGCTATGCCTGGTGAGGGACATCAATAATGATTCACACATTGATGGCTCTTGACAAAGTGAAATCAGCTTGTAAGTGAACCCCATCACCTTGAGGTCCACTTTCAAGGCTTTTTGGACTTGTGAGGGGCCAAAATGCCCCAAAATGGGCTCAAAATGGGCTCATTTCACCCGTTTGTGCACCCTAAATGGTCTAGGATGAGGTTTGGAAGAATGCGTTTTTGACCCATTTTTGACCCATTTTTGGTCCCAAAACAGCCGCCCATTTTCAAGGCATTTTGGGATTTTCGGAGGACCAAAATGGGCCACAACAAGCTCAAAATGGTCCAAAAAAACTTGTTTTAGCGTCGCACATGGTCTAGGATCATTTTTGAGAAAAGTCATCTTTTTGCCCCTACTGGACCCCCTGTTCACCCATTTGGGCACCCACCTGTTTGGGCTTGAGCTTGCAGCTTGCCGCAGCCTACCGGGCCTAGGTATTGGGGTCTAGGCGTCCGTTTGGGCAATTCTGAGGGGTGGAAACCACAAAACGTGGGGGGTTGCGGGTGGAGTAGGTGCCCTCGGAATCGCGTTTTGAGCCATGTAGCCAAAGATATGGCCTGTTCTTGGTTTGTGGCTGTCGGCATTTGGAGCTTCTAGGGGCCTTTTTGGGCCCTTTCCGGGACATATCATGGAGTTAGAGGGCCGCAAAGAGCTCGTTGACACGGGGAAGTCAAGCCGCAAGTGGAGTGTACCCACTGTTTCCCTTCGTTTGGCCATTTTGAATGTGTTCCAGGGCTTTTTTGGCCCAAAAATGGCTGTTTTTGGCCCTAAACTGCAGTTTTTGAAACTGAGGTCCGCCACTTGCGAATCCCGTTCCCGGCCGCCACCGTTGAGTTTCTAGCTCAAACTTTGTGTGATTGTACTTCACACCCATAGGTATCATCCACCAAAATTTCACCAGAATCCAAAACACCACGATGGAGTTCTGATTTTTAGCCATTTCGCGCGTGCTGCTGCTTGCTTGCTTGCTGCTTGCTGCTTGCTTGCTTGCTGCTGCTAAACCTGGTAGGTCCACCCTAGACACTAAAAAGGGTTATAAAACCAAGACTGGTTCCACCAGCTCGGTGACCCTAACCCTACCCCTAGGGCTAACCCTAACCCCCACACCCCCTGGCTGGACGTTCCCCTGACCCCCGGCCAGACCCCCCCCCTGACCCCTGGCAGGAACCCCCCCCCCTGACCCCCGGCAGAAACACCCCCCCCCCCCCCCCCGACCCCCGGTTGGACCCCCCCAAGTGTTCCCCCCCCCCCAAGTTTTGAAAGATAGTTGGGGGGTGGGTTGCATCAGGACCGGTTGTAATCGCCCCCCCATGGTGGGGGGTTTCCTGGTGGGGGTTTTGGGTATGATTTTTTTGGGGGTTTTGATGCAATAATGGGGATTTTTTTTTCAGTAATCCGGGGGGCAGGGGGTTGGTTCAAAAGCGGGGGATTTTTTGGTAAATGCGGCGGGTTGTTTGGTACGTACCACTCACCCAGCCTGCAGGCACGCCTCCGTGAAACACAACCAGGTGTGTTAAATTGGAGTGCTTCAGCCTCAAAATGCAACTGCCGTCAAGGATACCACCCCACCCTCCCACTGGTAGATGTCTCTGTTTTACGGTCTGGTGGTGACCTTTGTGGGGATTGGTGGATGCACACCAATATGTCCTTTGCAGCTTCCATAGAGGTAATGCCTTTGTGTTCTTTCGTAATGTCTGACGAACAGAATAGAATCATGAACGATGCAGTTTCGTGCATTTCACTGATGCTTGTATTTGCTCTGTCCAGGTTGCCAAGCGTCTCATTACGCGAAGTGATGACACTGCTGCTAAACTGAAGACACGTCTGAAAATGTACCATGAGAACACAGCGACTGTGGCTGCCCATTATGACGGTATTAGGCCTGTGTCTGCTTTGCTCCATCATTAGGTGCAGACCCAGCAAAAACTGTAAGCCCAGTGAAATGACATTGGTGTTGGGTAATTAACTTCCACAGAAGTCTGCAATTGTGTTGTGGTGGGAAGTGTGGACAGAAGTGTGGGATTTTGCAGCATGTTGCTGCTTGCTGCAGCAAAGTGGCGGTGTGTGCCTTGGTGATGTTAGATTGCTTTGACTGATGCTGGTGGTGTTGTGTGCCTTTGTCCTTTTTCTGCTTCTGAATGAGTGTATTGTGTTTTCCTAGTACCATGGTGGTTCCACGTGTTTGTGTGTATCTTGGATATGCACAGTGTGTGTTAAGGAGCCCTGGTTTGCTACTGTTCGAGGCTGAGTGCAACTGTGAATGCAGCTCGTCATTTTGCACTCTTGATGCAGGCTTGGTGGCCAAGGTTGACGGTCTGCAGAAGCCCCCTCAAGTGTTTGATGCTATCTGCAGCGCTCTGGACAAGAACAAGAAGGCGGCTGCAGCTTAAGGGTTTGCCAGTCCATGCATATTGCACAGCAGAGGTTTTGCCTATCTTCACTCCAGAATTGATAAGGTATGCTGTGCCCAGGGGTCAAGTCTGAAAATGTCCCGTGTGGAGTTACGGTGCTTGGACCATTTACTGATTACCACTACTAATGAGGTACTGCATCTTTGTGGCTTTTCTGGCCATGCAAGAAGCATCTACTTGTACTTTGATGGTATGCCACACATGTGGTAATTCCATCCGTATGCATGTATGTATAAATGGTCTTTGGGACGTAGCATATTGGGATATCGGGATTTGCCCTATTCAATACCAGAGGTGGGCTGTTGATTTATGCCGCATTGTATACAGGACCATCATATCAGAGATGAAGATTCTTTTTTGGGACTTTTTTCTGATTAGTTCTTGACAGTCTAGGTGGCGAAGCACGTATCATTGACTGCTGTTTTATTTGCTTCTTCTTTGGTGATTTGTTTCTGTGTCGTGTCTTGGAGCGTGACCCAAGGTTTATTTTTGATGCGTTGAAGTTGCACACTATTTTATACTGTGGTTTTCCTTTTGGGAGGGGGGGGCTGTGATTAAATGCTGAGAAAGGAAAATGAGAGGGATTTTCACTGACATGTTGGTGGCATTGGTCAGTGAATGGGATTCACGCTCAATCAGAGTTGCACTTTTTGTGGCCTTTGATTTGTATTATGGACATTGAAACAAACTTTGAGGTGCCAAAGATAGTTCTGGGGTTGTGGAGCATTGAAGTTGGCACTGCAAAGCTCAGCTGTTGCTATACTGCATTGAATGTTGCCAAGACAACAGCAAAAATATACCATCAAGTCACAATATTTTGCAGTCACAATAATTTGGGTTTTTTCAATGTGTAGAACCAAAGTGCTATGGACATCTATTTCGCTTCATTGATCCATTGGTGGAAGTTAGTAGCCGGTATCATTCTTTGACAGGTGTTTGCCAACAGTGCTCACAAATGATCAGAAACAAAAGGAAGTTTTTATGTTACAATAAAGATGAAGTGGTTTCTGTTTTTCGTGGCACACGCGTGATGGAAGTTTGCTTCAAACTGCAATGCAACAATGGCCAAAGAGCATAAAAAACTGTTTCGCATGCACAGCTTGAATGCTTTGATTGTTCCTCTTTTCCCATTTACAGGAATTTTTTTTTCGCATACCTGCCTCGTTTCACATCCAGCACAAATTAATTCAACGGAGTGATATGCACGCTACATGAGCATGCACAACCTCACAATGGCACGTTCCGGCGTCAGCGTTGTTTTCTATGTGCTTTGTGTTCTCCACTATCCGACAGCCTTCTTCATAGCATGTTGCTTGGTGGATGTTTTTTGACACATTAACCTGCCACACTATTTTCATTGCAGCACCGATGGTCATGTTTTGGGGAGCGAATGTGGCCAGATTTACCGAGACAATTGAAATTTGGAGGGAAGGTATACCCAAACTGAAGGGGGCAATCTATTTCATTATGTATTCAAACCAATGCCACAATGCATGCACACCATACCAGGTGCTATTTTAGGTATGTTTTCCCAATGATATGTATTTCAACACCATTAGTGTGCACCTTTGTTGTAGCAACTCCCCGAGTCAATGTTTTCCATTTTTGCTTTGCATGAATTGTTGTCAAGCAATCATTTGTTCTCAAAGCCTCCGGGAGCCTATGCACCTTTTTCGGTTCAAGCAATGATTTGTAAGTTTTTTTTTTCAAAGGTCAAATTGTGCCGATTGTGCAATGGGTGGCAACATGGTGGGAAGTATGGAGGGTTCGTAGTGTTTTCATAAACAACGATGCGGTGCAATGTGGCACGGTTTGTAATGTATGGCTTCTTCATGCGCTAGCTGATTTGACAAGATTGCTTTCTAGGCTGTATCAAAAATTGGGTTCAATGCATTTTTCAATGTCACATTCCACAAATTTGCAGCATTTGACCACCATCCATCATATGATAAGTTTTTATCACGGAATCCGGTACTAGGGTAGCGCACTACACAATTGTTGCACGGTTGGGGCCAAGGTACAACCTTTTTTTCGCATTTTTTAAACAGATACATTAAAAGGTGTGTGTTTTTCAATGTTTTCAATGCTACACAAAAGTTGCTACAACAAGAAACAACCCCGGAACAAAATCATAGGTGTTCCGGTATAGCATTTTAAGAAATGTCTTTGGCTGGGACATTTGGCATGTTTAGACCCAATCTATTTGGCTAAGGTTTGGAACGGGTTTTACCAATTTATGTCTGTTTTACCAATTGTCTGCAACAATTAGAGGCTTTTTTTCAAAACAATCGGCACAATCGTTTATTTTGAAAGCTATTTTGAACCATTTATCGGACCGGCTGCAATTTGCCAGATAGTTTTGAGCAACGTATTGTGTCCAATTTTGGCACTATAAAGATGCATGTAGTTTTAGCCTTTGCACCCCAACTCTTATGGCCTTTCGGCGACGGGTGGTGAAACATTTGGTAGCCCGGGTATTTTAAGAAATGACAGGATTCAAATTGATGAGAACAATCGGGTACATTAGCAAAGAGGTTTCTTTCTTCGTCATCGCTGTAAACATGCAGTAGCTCCCCCAACCCATCAAGAGCGGCTTGACACTAATGGTCGCGGAAAATGTGTGCATCTTTGTGTTTGTGCGTATATTTTAGATGGCGAGGGCACATGGTCGATCGATGCAGTGTCTGATGCTGACAGCTAACTCACCACACCTCTAGCGGTTGGCTCTTGTTCCTAGATGTTCATCAATCACTTGTGCGCCCTTGCCGTGTACATTGAAATGCAGGTTTGCTCCAGGTTGTAATAGGCCAAGATATTGCAAATATCTGTACAAAAGTATTTTACGTATGGCTTTTGGACCCTTGCCTCGTTGCCTTGCCATAAAACTAAGAATATTTGCTCGCTGAGCTTCTTGACAAATATACTTATGATAATGAGACAACAACCTACTTTAATGTATTCAACATTCTAGTTTGAATTACTTTACAAAGCCTTCTCCGTAAACAACAAAAGGAGCATAGTCTTGAGGCAACACACAACTTCAATGGTGTCGTTGAAGTACTACTTAGCCCACGCAAACTGCACCCTGTTTTGCGCATCGAATGCGCAAAAAAAGGACCGGTTCACAACAGCGCAAAAAAACTATTTCTTTGGATGTTTGATGAACGTGTTTTTGGGCGTAGTGAAATAAATTGCTTTTTTTAGCATTGCGCGACTCCGTGTTCCTAAACGGGACGTTTTTGATATTCTATGGTGCTCTGAGTGCGCGAGGCCCCGCGCACGCAAGATATTCGAAGTAGAGTTTGCTACGAAACATAAAAACCATAAGGACTGGCGTTTGTGGAAATACACAGCACCCACACGTCTAAGCTATTCCCCTTAAGAAAACTCCTCGGAGCGTAGCCGGAGGGCTCAGAGCCGGCATGGGGAAGGTCATCTGAGGGCAGGTATCCCTTCTTAGCGTCCCGGCGGTATGGAGGGGTCGGTGCTGTGGCCTTACCCTTGGGGTCCATGATATACAAGCACGACAGCGAAGCCAATGAAGATGAAGATATGAACTTGCAAAAATCCCAGTCTACAAGAAAATGTAGGCAGATAATATGATAGATATGAATCACAATAATTCTTCCTGTATGATTTATAAAAAATCCGATTGTGAAAAAATATTTGGCTAATTTGGTTTGCGCACGCGCGCAGGCAATTCCAATCAAATCATTGGAACGCGACCATCTCAGCCGCAGTGGACACCAGAAATGAGTCCGGCGTGTCCATAATATACAGGAACTGTTCCCGTAAAAATTTGGGGGGCGCCGAATATATAGATCTCCGGAAATGATCTAAATCTGACCTAATGGAGGGTAATTGACCTAAGATGTGCGCGGATTGAGGTTAGCCGCACCTACACTCCCCCTCCAAGAACACACTAGGGCGTGTTACCGGGTCAATGAAGGCGTCAGTGTGGCCGAAAGCCGAAAAACGCGCTACGTAACAGCAAAATTTACACAAATGTCCCCAGAATCCAATGGATTGGGGCTGAATCAGCGTAGATGACGCCAGAATGTACTAGAATGAGACATGAGAAACAACCAAACCAAACCAAAAGAAACGTAACTAGGTTATAAGACACGCAAACGTATCCACGAAGAATACCAAACCGTGTCCTGGTCGAGAATGAGGTGCAGTTCAACAAAATCAAACAAATCAACACATGAAATGCAGGGGGATTAGAGACAAATGACCTACTCTGAGCAGTTGTTGCTCTCGCGGGCACGCTACGGTGTCCTCCACGTACTCTACATCGTGTTATTCCCGCTTTTCTCTTTTCAAACCGCTTAGCATGTGCTCCACATGGCCACAGTGTATCCAGAATTGACAAGAATTAAGACAATAGACACTGAATTGGGCTAGGATTAAGGAGTTGAATAGCACTCAGCGAAAAACAGTTGTCGACACCAGAGTGTATATACTGTAAAATGTCCTGCCTAGGTCCGCAGCAGAGCTATGGAACGAAGCCGTCACTAAATCGTACTCAAATCTGATGAAATAGTACTCAAAATGTCCTAACATGAAAGATGAGGAGAATTGAGGCCGGAATCAACTGAAATCAGCAGAGATGAGGAAACGGGGAGTGAGCAAATGAACACTAGTGAAGTAAACAAATGTCAGTTCACTTTGGGAAGGCAAGTTTTCATGTTACAAAGCGAGCATCTAACAGATTCTAAGAAAATGTTGACGTGATGAATCATTCATGATGATGGACATGCTGACCTTAAATCCTCTAGCCAGACCCTAGCACACCTCGCCGGAGTTTCGTTGAAGGCGATAGCCTGTGGGCCACAAGCTTAAACACACCGTATATAACCTTATTTACAATGGCGGTGGTGTTTTCGAAGGGAGAACAGGTCAATCGCATGCTTTTAGGCTACAATTTGAACAATTCCACCAATCTAGAACCTGAATTTACAAATGAGGCTCACATTCCTGGCGAAGAAATTTCCGCCTGTGCCACCGGACTTCTGTAAGTGCGGCTAACCCCCATCTGCTCAGATTTTCACAGATCTGCCCCAGATTGGCTACATTTTGGCCATTTTACACACTTCGGCGCTACCGCCGACCCCCAGACCATTCCCAGGGACTTAACTATATGATTCTGACGTGCCGGATTCAGCGCCGCTGTCCATTCATTGTAAATCCGCCGCGTTTCGATGATTTACCCGGAATCGGCATTTGCCGCTGGTGCGCGTGCGCGACCCAAATCGGCCATATTTTTTTCCAAATCGGATTTATATAAATCTTTTCAGACAGATTCAGACATTCAGATGTATTTATGTTCATCCACATCAATTTTCTTCATAGACTGGGATTTTTCTCTGGGTCATAGGAGCATGGACTTGTCTAGTGTTCTCGCTGCCCTCTCCTCCCCAGTGGTCCCCTTGGTCACCGGAACCAGCATTCAGGTCGCATCCCCGCAAGGCTGCACCCCGGGCCTAGCTGGCCATCCCCCACCCTGGTGGCCACGGTTTTGGTTTTCCGGATGTTGGCTTGTTTCAGCAGTCTGCGGGCTACGATTGATAGCGTGGCGCCCGGGTCCAAAACTGCTTTGTAAACCTGATCGCCTCTTTCCGCGGTGATCCAAATAACCAAATCGTCTTCCTCGGAGCTGCCCCCCTATCCCTCTTCAGGGAATTTAACTTCCACCCTGGCAGCCTGCAGGCACTTAAAGTGCCAGTTGAGCTTCCTTTTCTTGGTGTTCTCGCCTTTATCGGTGCTGCGAGCACTGGGGTTGGACGGGGGGTGCAGCTCGCTTCTCACCCCGCTGCTAACCCTTTGGGGGGGGCAGGGTTAGGCGGTACTCTTTGACCAGTGGGAGGGGCTGACGACCTTCGTCGTCCACCAGGGCTACCCTTACCAGGGGATCTCCCCGGGTTAGGGCCTTCCCCATCCGCGTTACCCTTACCTGCTTGCCTCCTTTATTTTTCTTTCACTTTCTTATGCTTTTCTGATTCGCGGCGTTTTATGTGGCATTTATCCTTGTAATGGCGATGCTTGCCGCAATACCCGCACGTGATCGTGCAACGAAAGTGGTCTTGGTGTTTTGCCTCCTTACCATCTTCAGTCTTCTGCTTAGGCTGCAGTTGGAGGAGGCAAGTGCTTTGCCCATCACAGTCATGGGTGTGGCAAGGTCCACCTTTGTCGTCCGTAGGACAACAGTAGAAAAGATTGGGAACCCCTTTGCCACTGGAGGGGGGGTTTCCTGCATGTGTTTCAACTGCCCACTGCGGCCCTAACCAGGGTTAGAGTGGGGTTGAGACGACCGCTCTCTAGCATTCCTCTCAGCAGGGGTCTCCCTTCGCAGATGTTTACACAGATAGTTGTCCATTTGGGAGTCATTCTCCCTCTCCATGGCCAGCTCAATCAAGGGATTAATCACATCATCGTAAGAGTGCGTCCGAGCTTTCCCCTCGGACATCTCTCTGCAGGTCTCCCACCTTTTGGGAGGAATTGTTCCTACGTGCCAAAGGTGAGGCTCAGTAGCCCCATAGGAGGTGGGGTTCGTCCGCCCCATGAGCTCCTCAAGGTGCGCCACAAACTCGGAGATACCGGAAGCTGTCGAGAATTCGGAGAGTGATGGCAACTACTTGATTTCGGTACGGACGCTCAAGTCCGACTCATAGACTGGGTACATGTGCTGCATTCTTTTCACAAAGTCGTCCCAGTTGGAGCTCTTCCTAACTGCGGTCTTCACTTGCCGCTGAAGAAAACTCCTTTTGCACAACTTCTTGATAAGTGTGCATCTTGTCTTTGCGTCAAGTGTTGCTGACCAGTGAGGAGCAAAAATTCAGAGAACTCCTCAGCCCATTGGGGCAGGTTTTTGGGATGGAACTCAGGCACTTTGATCTGGAGGTTCGCTGTAGCGATGGCCTTCATCCCCCTGCCCAGTCCACGCGTACCACCTGTACCATCCGGAGGGGACAAGGGGTGTGTGATGGGCCATGGCGCCAGTGAAGCCAAGCCATAGCTCTTCATCTGGGCCTCAGAGGAGTTGCCTACATTACAGAGAGGCACAGTCCTCAGACGAGGATAGAAAGGGCTAGGATAGGTGTCCATAGGGGAGCTGCGGATGCCGCTGCAGCTCTTCACAACCCTAGTCAGTAGTTCAACTCCAGGCGACAAGGTAGGGAGGGGCTTCTTCAGATCAGACAGCTCGAGGTTGTTTTTTACTGCCGAAGGTAAGGCTCTCAGGTCCAGGTCCTCTTCCTTGGCCCCTAGGACCCTAGTGAGAAGCTCAACGGTCTCATCAAAACTGAGTTTCGGAGCTTGCTCGTGTGGAGGAAAGGCCCGCTCTATACAAACAGGTTCCGGCATGTTGTTGAGAGGGGCCGTGGTCGCCCTAGACTCCCAGTCGGCAAAGATCTCCGATGTGTAGTTGGAAACATCTTCTTCACTGTAAGGTATCTCCCATCCTTCTCCCTACGTCTTGATGGTCCCAGTCACTTCTTTGCCTCGCCACTCCTCCATTTTCTTTCTCCCCAATCTCCATTGTGCAGGATCTGGGTGAGTTAAGGAGGGAGGAAGGGAAGGAGATTTGGACCTAGCGACCACGGAGGCTACGACTGCCGCCAAGGGATCCGTGCTCTCCACTCTCTAGAGGTTCTGTAACGCCAGGCTGGGGGCCTCGGTGTCTGGATACGTGTCAGGGTTGATATGTTCTTCTTTTTCCGCCCCTCTAGCTTCATGCTCTCCACAAGGGGCAGAATTGTGAGGGATGCCAGATGTGGATAGTGGTCTACCAATTGCAGATAGTGGTCTGGACCCTACTACATCTTCAGTCTTTGGCATGGTGGTGATCGGTACAGTCTTTGCACTGATTGTTATAGACATTTTCCATTTGTTTCAAGTGGTCCTCGTCTCGTGCCTTAACCGCTCGTCGTTGTTATTTTTGGTTTACCCCATGCTGCGGATGTTCTGTGTTTTGGATACAGAAAACCTTGATGCTTTTCGGAAATGCAAAAGGATGATCACAAAGTAGTCGAGCAGGGCACACCGAATTGAATCAAATTTAGGATGTTCTCCTTCCAAATCAAAATATGAGTAGCAAAGAGGGGTTGCAAATGAACATTGCACGATGAAATACAAAGCTTCACTCTTTCTTAAACAAAGCAAATGGTATAATAGTGAAAACTGACATGAGTCTGGCCCTATAGACATCGATAGGCACGTCAAGTGCTCAGTTTCGAAAGCAATGGAGTTGGTTAGGAACCTCAGGCACGTGGGTCAGGCCAGACAAAGGGTATGGCTTGGCCAGCTGGGCCAAGCAACTGAATTCAGAATCAGTTACAACGTAGACCCACATTAAGCAGATCAAACCTTTGAGTATCTAGTTCCTGAAGTGGGAGACCACTAGGCTTAACCTCTAAGGAAAAAGCCACGAAGTGCCTAGTTTGTTTGGGTAATATCTCCATGAAGGAAGATACGTCCTCTCATTTGAGTCGTAGGGCTGAACTTCATGGAGGGCTAGGGTTATCACCCTAGTTCCTTTGAAAAATGTACTTTTATGCTTCAAAAGAGTGATACAAATGATTAAGTGTTAGTTTTTAACACTTCCTAAAGAATAGGGGAAGCTGGGCCTGGATCAAGTCCCCCACAGAAGATGCGTTAGTCACTTTGTCTTACTTTTTCTGTTGGGTACGCTGAAATATGCAAGTACCGCGCTTCTGGTGTTGGTTGGACCCACATACACTCACCCACATACATGTACCTGTTGCACCGGTGTGGTTTTGGGTGCGCCAACGTTGGTAACACCTATGTGGTGTTGACGAGGCATTGCTGTCCAAAATGTCTACGGTGGGTCCGTTTTCCACACCAACTGCGATATGTTAGGGCAAGAGCAAGAACAACGGACAAAGGTAACGTTCACGAACGCAAGCTTGTCAGAAAAGAATATGCATTCAGGCTGAAAGAGTGACGGCCATGAATAGAAGTGCGGACCCAAAAAGCCGTGATAAATACAAAGATGAAGACAAACCATAGATATAAAATTGGTAAAGACATCAAATCATTAGCACCTTCACCACTACACACTACCATACAAAACCATATTGGGCTTATATTGGTTGAACAACCATGCAATCATCGATTTCTCATGGCAAATCCCAAATTTGTTCATGGAGATACTGCTAATATGACTGTATGCAACATTCGGATACACCCCAAAGCAGACCAGCAAAGTGTAGGATCACCAGCAGAAAACAAAAAAAAATTTAACAGCTGGTCTCTATGCGCTTCAAATTACCACCACCTAAACAATACCTTTCTTTTTGTTAGTACCTCGTCCCCCCCTCCTCTGACGAGTACCCTCTCTTCTTGCGCAAGCGGTACCGCGGTCCCGAAAGTCTAGGCAAAACCACGGTTGAATGTCCACGCTCTAGTTAGGCGTGCTTAGACAAGGCCGTGCATATGCGTTAGCGCCTGGGTTGCATAACCACAAAACAAGCGCTAACCTTTAACCTCTATACAAAATGGATCAACACACAAGCAGCTTTGCAAATATTACCTGTCCCTATTCACTGTCGAAAGCATCGGATGCCGTGCAATAGACACCGTTTCTAACCTTCCGCCTCATCTTGAACAATTGCACAATGCCCTTTGAGGCTGACCTTTGAGCAAGTCTCGAGGCAGGGTGAGGGAATACACCTAGGCCTTTATGGTAGACAACGTTGCCAAAAGATCTCCGCACCTTCCTGTTTTTAACTTTTCTCGGGCCTCACATGAAGTTCCTAGCTTTTGAGGGTGGCTTTCTACTGCCAGTGCATTGCTCTGAAACATGCCTTTGTTTGGTTCCAAAATTGTGCATTTTGATCCGAATTTCAGCCAAACAAAAATTGAAGCCTTCGGTGAAACTTTCATTGAAGCGTCAATGGAGCTTCAATGCCGCTCTCAATGAAGCTTCAATGAAAGCTTCAATGACGCTCCCAATGATGCTTCAATGAACGCTTCAACGAAACCTTCAATTTTGACGCCCGCATTGAAGATTTGATTGAAGCATCATTGAAGCTTCATTGAAGGCTTCAACTGTACCAGTGGTAAGAAACTTAAAACACCTTCAGACCGGGTAAAGCAACACAAAGCAAAGCAGGCAAACGTAGTGCAGTCCAGCTCACAGTCCAAGACACTGTCACTCACTGTCGCTGTCCTCCGATGGCACCTCACTTTTGACTTCACTGTCTGTCTTCGCTCTCTTCATTGCAATGAGTTCCTCTAGTGCATCTGCAACTCTCCTGACCTCTCTCTTAAAACCAGAAACTTGGTGCACCAAATGAAGATCACTTGTGTGCGCCAGGTCTGTCCCTGCAACAATGGTTAGCCTGATAGCTCTCTTTCCTTTGGTAAGGCGCAACATGTACACTTCATTTAATTAGCGTCCTCACTGACCTCTCCCAACAGATTCTTTGTAGCAGTCGCTACCAGCGGCTCTTTGCCTCCCCACACGTCGGTCGTGTCGAGCAACGGTGTCCAAGAGAGACGTTTCTGCTTTCGCAACGTCTAAAAAACAACAGCAGCAGTAGGCGCTTCATTGGCGCTTCATTGACGCTTCATTGACGCTTCATTGACGCTTCATTGTTGCTTCATTGAAAGCAGCAACAGACCTTTGAAACTTCTTCAGCGTAGCGCTTCAAATGTTCAATGTCTCCTGTGACTTCTAAATCTTCAGCAGCACCCTATGTATCTTCTCTATCACTAAGGTTGTCATCACTGCTGCAGTTTTCGTCATTGTCGTCATTTTCACATTCACCGGCCGAACAAAAATTTAGGCATCACCGGTACAATTGAAAGAAATGGTCCGCCGGGTACATAAAAAGGTTAGGTTGTTGTTTGTTACCTGTTGGCATTTTTCTCAATGAGTTGAGAATTGTTTTCCTTTCGTGTCACTTCGACGCAATTTTGAAGCTCTGAGTGCGGGCGACCCAAATTCATCTGGAATAATTTTGGGGGTTTCAATTAAAGCTTCAATGACGCTTCATTGAGAGCGTCTTTTAGGCTATCATTCATGCTGCATTGACAGTGTCATTGAAGCGTCATTGACGCTTCAATGAAGGCTTCAATGAAGGCTTCAATTTTGTTTGGCTAAAATTGGGGTTAAACTGGACAAGCAATTTTTCAAATTTGACCAGTGCCAGTAGAAATGCACCCTGCAAAGGAACGCAGACAATGTGAGCCATTGAGTAAGAAAAAGTCACTGCCATGTCTTTCTTGGAGGGCTTGATCCAGGCCAAGCCCCCCTTAAAGCCCTTTTGTTGAAGCTAGGACTAACTTAAGTATTTTTATTTTGAAGCTTTTGTTGCACTTTCTCAAAGTAAATAGGGTTATAGCCCTAGCCCCCCATGAAGTTCACCCCTACCACTCAACTGAGCGGAGGTATCTTCCTTCATGGAGGATATACCGAAATAGAATAGGCATTTCATGCTTTAGGCCTTTGAGGTTAAGCCTAGTGGTCTCCCACCCCAAGACCCCTATACTCAATTGTTTCTACCACTTATTGTGGTTCTACGTTTTAACTGTTTCTGAATTCAGCTGCTTGGCCAAGTCATAATCTGTGTCTGGCCTAACTCCTTTGCCCCATATTCCTAACCAACTCCATTTCATCCAAAAGAGTGCACATGAAGTGCTTGATGCTAACTTGGAGGCTAGAGTCAGGCCAGTTTTCTCATAAAATCTTTTTTTTATCCATTTGTGATTGAATCTTTGTATCTATGCCTGCTTTGTCTATCTGCAGCCCTTCTGTGTTACACTGGATTTCAAACTATTCATTGATTCGATCCACATCCTGTTCTTGCTCTACTTGCTGCTTTGGTTTTGGGATTTCAACATCAAAAACCTGCAGGATTTCATCAAAATCTGGAGGGCACTAATCAAGGACATCTTTCTGGTGGCAGAGGCAAACCCTGAGTACCTTTCGAACCGACTCTGAGCAGAAACACAAGAAAAGCACACTGAAAAGCACATTGAACATGTCCACTCAACTGTCCTACCGAACCTGGCCGATCAGAAGTGTACAAGTACAACTTGGCAGTGTAGCCCACCCAAAGAGTGAACCGCCACTCAGAGCAGCATCTGGGTCTCAGGAAGATC
Source organism: Eutreptiella sp. 'Long Island Sound 2002' (assembly GCA_964036045.1). Taxonomy (NCBI): domain Eukaryota; phylum Euglenozoa; class Euglenophyceae; order Eutreptiales; family Eutreptiaceae; genus Eutreptiella; species Eutreptiella sp. 'Long Island Sound 2002'. Next base: position 42,828,575 of record OZ038390.1, read on the forward strand.
CAGAGCACAGAAGGGCGAATCTAAATCCGCCCAGAACAACCCCATTAACCATGGAAACCTTAGCGGCCCATGGTGAGGACAGCGTGCAAAGGCTCCGCAGGCGTGTCGAAGCCTCCATCGCCCGGTCGGCCTGTCCGGCCTCGTCTTCCACTGTTCTTGGAGGTGGTCCTGAAGAACAAGAGGACCTACGAAGGAGGATGGACGAGTTTATGCTCCACGAGGAGTACCACAAGTCCACCGTAGGAGAAGATGGAGAAATACCTCTTGATGCCCTCGGGTCGCCGCCCCAACCTGAGATGGGTTCCTTCCTTTATTCGGGGCCATCTACAGACATGGCGGACAGAGTATCACTACCGAGACGACCAGGAGTACATGAGCACCCGAGAGCATGGCATCCAGACCTGCCGATAACTTCAATGGCTCCTGAAAAGAGTCTGGATCCTCTTTGCCCAGAGCCCACCTATGGTGCTCTGGATCCCACGGCCGAACGTTTGGCCAAACTTCTATCCGGATCGGAATACCCGGATGTGACAGCTCTGTCAGAGGCTGTCAAGGCTAAATTGGGTATCACTGAACCCTTACCCAAGCCAGCGCTACTCCCACCTTCACCCGGATTGAGCACATTGGCTGATGATCTCAAAAGATCAAGGGTGTCCAGGTTGCTACCCAAGGTCACTTGCCCCAGCCCTTTTCATCCTTGCGCCAGGACAGTCCCGATTGCTGAACTACAGGACGTGCCGGTGACGGAGACTGAGAAAAGAGGGCTGTCAGTCCTGGCACCTCTTGCCGGCGTATCTCCTCCCCCTTCTGGCCTGACCCCTGGGGGTGGGAAGATGGGCACACCGATTGCCCAGGCGAACATCCAGCTGGAGTTGCCGGAGTTCGACCCGAAAAACCTGCCCGAATGGGCAGAAGAATTTGCTGAGTTTCTTTTGCTAACTGGCCAATCCCATGTGGATGTGGCCACCAAATGCTCACTGCTGAAACGCTCATGCAAAAAGAAATTTTTGCAAAAACAGGTGAAACAGATTGTGAAAACCTGTTCAACCTCAGCAGAGGTACTCCAAAGACTGGAGAAAACATTCCCAGTCTATGAGACTGACCTCAGTGTGCGCACACAGATAGGGGAGCTACCTATGCTCCCTGAGTATCCTTCCGCTGCGCGAGTCTCTGAATACGTGTGCGACCTAGAGTATCTGTTTTCACGGATGAACGTGGGCTCCTATGGAGCCACTGAGCCCCACCTGTGGCTCATGAGTAAGATCCCCCAACGTACGTGGGATGACTGCCGCGCGACCTGTGAGAGGAAGAGCCGGACCCACTCGTACAACGAACTGGTGGACCTGTTGATTGAGCTAGCTCTTGAGAGGGAGAATGACTCCCACATGGAGAAATTCCTCAAGAAGCACTTGGGTCGAGGTGGTACCCCTACCCCCAAACGTGGCAAAGGGAAAGGGCCTAAAAATCCCACTAACGCCAACCAGGGAGGTGGTAAAGGAAGGGGTAACCTACGTGCCATGAATGAGGTTAAACCTGATGCAGGTACACCCCCTCTGTTCTACTGTAAACCTGTCAATGACAACAGGGGACCTTGTCATGCCCCTGACTGCGACCACCGCAGTAGTTGTATGCTGCAGATGAAACGACAGCAGCACTCCAAGGATGGAAAAACTGTGACCCATCAAGATCACTTCAGGTGTACCATCACCTGTGGCTATTGTGGCAAACGTCGTCACTACGAGGACGAGTGTCACATAAAGAAACGCGAGAGTGATAAACTCAAGCAGCAGGAGGCGGAACACCAGAAGAACCAAACACCCACTAGAAACCCCCAGAATGGGGATAAAGGTGGTAAAGGAGGTGGCAAGGTGGCTGGCAAAGGTGGACCCCCAAACCCCCACAGGCGCTCCTCAGCGCCCGCTGCTACTCCCCTTCCAGCCGAAGGTGACCCCAAGAAGCGCCCACAGGGGGATAACGCTTCCCCTGAGGGGAATAACTCCAAGAAGAGGCGACTGGCCTGGATGGCCAAGTCCCTCATGGCTACAGGGGTGGATGTCAAGTTCCCTGCTGAAGAGTAGGGGGGCGGCTCCGAAGAAGAGGACTTGGTTTTCTGGATCCTCATGAAAATCGGGGATCAAGTTTTTCGAGCGGTGCTTGACACCGGTGCAAAAATTTCCATAGTGGCCCGGCGCCTGCTAAAAACTTTCAAGAAAACTAAGACCGTGGCCATAAGAGTAGGGGATGGGCGTACCATCAATTCCTTGGGGGGGGTCGATGTGACAATATGCCTGGGCGACAAAACTGTGACCCAACACTGCAGAGTGTTGGACACCGACGCCTTTGACATCGTCATTGGTACCGACTTCCTACCAAGAAACCCCCAGGTAAAAATGCTGTCTCTCCAGCGCCCCTATTCTTTGCACTGCGACTTTGGCAGTGGGCTCTTCTCCGTACCTTTGGAGCTGTCAGGACAAAAAGAGTTTGGGCTGCGCTACGCATCGAAGACTAACTATCATACTGAAAACTACCAATTGGCAGTGACCTCATCGCCACATCCCATGCCACCTCAGCATATATGGGACCCAAAACAAAGAGTGCACATCTCCTGAGATGGCATCATGGAGATTGAGTGACTATGGGGCAGTTTTCCAACTCTCTTCCCAAAACATTTCAACTATCTTTGTGAATATGCGATCCGATTTGCCTTGAGTTGCAGTTTCTGTGAATATTCTTACATCTTTCACTGTTTACACTGCAGCCCTTCATGCTTTGATCCTGATTCTCTTCTACTTGCTTATCTCTGGCTTGGGTTATCCTGGATTGGTTGTATTTCAGCAAATAAAACATTTTCCTCATCAAAAACAAGCAGCAGGAAACCCTACACCAGCAGCAAGCAGCAGGAGAGGCACAACAAACACACAGTGTTGAAATCACTATAAAACCTTCTCCCTTCTTAGGGTCATCGCGAATGTGCATGTCCTGTAGGGGCTGCATCTTAGACGGGGCTCGTTTCCACCAGCCATACCCCACGTCGAAACCCAAATATTCCATCTCCTCTTTCATAAACTCACATTTTTCGAGTTTGATTCGGAGATGGTTTTCTTGACAAACAATGAAAAATTCACGGAGGAGAGGGACATGGCCGTCTTGGGTATTAGTACCCAAACTCACGTCGTCGATGTGGGCCTCCATTTCTGCACCCCGAGAAATCAACTCCTGTACTAGAGGTCTGCGCCTCAGTATGTACAAAATTTTGTTCATTAGCTCCTGGAAGAGCGCTGGGGCATTAGCCACCCCGAAAGGCATGACCTTCCACTTAAACACACGACCCTTAGGGGTTATAAAAGCCAGCAGCTCCTGAGCTGCGGCGGTTAGGTCTACCTGCCAGAAACCACTGCGTTTGTCCATTTTGGTCTTGTACCTGCATTTGGCAATACGCTCCAGGGTATTTTCCATGTTAGGAATACTCCCTGAGTGGTTGGGGGTTTTCTTGTTGACCTCACCATAGTCAACAACCAGTCGTAGGGCAGTCGACCCTGGTTTAGCAACCAGGAAACAGGGACTGCAGTGATGGGGGTAGTCCCCCTTCTTATATTCCTCCACGAGGCCAGCATCAATACATTCCTGGATCTGGCGCTCCATTTCTTCAACCTGTTCCTGTGGAGCGGGATAGGGACGACGCCTCACCCGCGTCTTTTCAAATTCAGGTTTCAGTTTCAGGTCCATCTGGACCAGTTTTTTACAAGAGAGGGGGGGCGGCAAGGCGCCGAACACCTCCTCATAGGTTAGCAGCAGTTTCTTCAGTCCGGGGTCAAGGTTAAGACTCTCGACTTTCTGCAGGAAATCCTCCTCAGCATGGAGGTTGCTCTTTCCATGTTCTTTCTTTTTCTGCCGATCAGCAGTTTCGGCAGGTACAGAACCATCCGCCCCACTTAGGGGAACATTGCTGCCCATAGTGCAGAGAATACTCTAGTGGTATCTCAGGATCAGGCAGCGTATAGGAATCATCGTCCTCCTCAGACCAGATGGAGGATTTCCAGGTCTGTGTGAGGTATTGCAGCCGCTCTTGGCGCTCAATACCTTCAGCCTTCAGGTACAACAGCCGTCGGAGTTCCTGAGTGTCATGCTCAGACAATGGCATGTTATTAGAAGCAGGCCGTGGTAGAGCATCAGGACTCCGGGCCACGGGTTCACCTGTGAGCATAGGCTTCATGAGTAGCACCGGTTTCCCAACAGGGGAAGTAGGTTCTGAGGTTGACTCTAGATCTACCTCCTCCAGCAAAAGCTGGGTTAGGAAGGCACTGTGTTTTAGCTCAACACAGCTGGGATCAACAGGAGGGATAGTGCTGGCGATCTCAGACAGTTGGTTGTCAGCATCCGCCTTGACAGCTGCAGGTTTCAGATAGCCATCGGGAGATTCACACCCTGTTAGTGTGGCAGATAGGTGCTCAGGAGATGGATTTTTGAGATCAGAAAGAGTCAGGCCACGATTTTCGGCCATGACCTCTTTCAGTAGCACCTGGTCTAGGTCACACAGGGGTACAGGACTGAGAGATCCATCGACGATGGATAAGAAACTGGCTCACTCAGGGGCCTGCATAGCTGTGTCTGAGTCCTCAGGCACATAGATGGGACCGTCGGGGAGTTGCACTCTTCCCACGGTCATTCGATCTAGCATACAGCGCCAGTAAGCGTGTTCACCAGAGCAGCCCCAGTCAGGGGTGCACATGAATACCCTTCCTCCCTCATAAGCGATTTTGGTTAGAACCTTCGCAAGCAGGGAGAAGGGAGGGTTAGCATACGCTAGGCCCATTGCTTTTCAGAAGAAACGGAAAGCGTTGTTCAAATGTTTCGAGCAGTACAACTGCATGATGTGCTGTTGTTGGCTCGCAAACAATTCCACCTGGATCTCATCCAGGTTTAGCTGAAGGGCCGCCAGTCCATTTTCAGGAACGTGACGGGCCAATTCGTAGTTTTCGGTACGATAGTTAGTCTTGGATGCGTAGCGCAGCCCAAACTCTTTTCGTCCTGACAGCTCCAAAGGTACGGAGAAGAGCCCACTGCCAAAGTCGCAGTGCAAAGAATAGGGGCGCTGGAGAGACAGCATTTTTACCTGGGGGTTTCTTCGTAGGAAGTCGGTACCAATGACGATGTCAAAGGCGTCGGTGTCCAACACTCTGCAGTGTTGGGTCACAGTTTCGTCGCCCAGGCATATTGTCACATCGACCCCCCCCAAGGAATGGATGGTACGCCCATCCCCTACTCTTATGGCCACGGTCTTAGTTTTCTTGAAAGTTTTTAGCAGGCGCCGGGCCACTATGGACAGTGTTGCACCGGTGTCAAGCACCGCTCGAAAAACTTGATCCCCGATTTTCACGAGGATCCAGAAAACCAAGTCCTCCTCTTCGGAGCTGCCCCCCTACTCTTCAGCAGGGAACTTGACATCCACCCCTGTAGCCATGAGGGACTTGGCCATCCAGGCTAGTCGCCTCTTCTTGGAGTTATTCCCCTCAGGGGAAGCGTTATCCCTCTGTGGGCGCTTCTTGGGGTCACCTTCGGCTGGAGGGGGAGTAGCAGCGGGCGCTGAGGAGCGCCTGTGGGGGTTAGGGGGTCCACCTTTGCCAGCCACCTTGCCACCTCCTTTACCACCTTTATCCCCATTCTGGGGGTTTCTGGTGGGTGTTTGGTTCTTTTGGCGTTCCGCCTCCTGCCGCTTGAGTTTATCACTCTCGCGTTTCTTTATGTGACACTCGTCCTCGTAGTGACGACGTTTGCCACAATAGCCACAGGTGATGGTACACCTGAAGTGATCTTGATGGGTCACAGTTTTCCCATCCTTGGAGTGCTGCTGTCGTTTCATCTGCAGCATACAACTACTGCGGTGGTCGCAGTCAGGGGCATGACAAAGTCCCCCGTTGTGATTGACAGGTTTACAGTAGAACAGAGGGGGTGTACGTGCATCAGGTTTCACCTCATTCATGGCACGTAGGTTACCCCTTCCTTTACCACCTCCCTGGTTGGCGTCAGTGGGATTTTTAGGCCCTTTCCCTTCGCCACTTTCCGGGGTAGGGGTACCACCTCGACCCAAGTGCTTCTCGAGGAATTTCTCCATGTGGGAGTCATTCTCCCTCTCAAGAGCTAGCTCAATCAGCAGGTCCACCAGTTCGCTGTACGAGTGGGTCCGGCTCTTCCTCTCAGAGGTCGCGCGGCAGTCATCCCGCGTACGTTGGGGGATCTTACTCATTAGCCACAGGTGGGGCTCAGTGGCTCCATAGGAGCCCACGTTCATCCGTGAAAACAGATACTCCAGGTCGCATACGTATTCAGAGACTCGCGCAGCGGAAGGATACTCAGGAAGCATAGGTAGCTCCCCTATCTGTGTGCGCACACTGAGGTCAGTCTAGACTGGGAATATTTTCTCCAGTCTTTGGAGTACCTCTGCCCAGGTGGAACAGGTTTTCACAATCTGTTTCACCTGTTTTTGCAAAAATTTCTTTTTGCATGAGAGTTTCAGCAGTGAGCATTTGGTGGCCATATCCACATGGGATTGGCCAGTCAGCAAAAGAAACTCAGCAAATTCTTCTGCCCATTTGGGCAGGTTTTTCGGGTCGAACTCCAGCAACTGCAGCTGGATGTTCGCCTGGGCAATCGGTCTGCCCATCTTCCCACCCCCAGGGGTTAGGCCAGAAGGGGGAGGAGATACGCCGGCAAGAGGTGCCAGGGCTGACAGCCCTCTTTTCTCAGTCTCCGTCACCGGCACGTCCTGTAGTTCAGCAATCGGGACTGTCCTGGCGCAAGGATGAAAAGGGCTGGGGCAAGTGACCTTGGGTAGCAACCTGGACACCCTTGATCTTTTGAGATCATCAGTCAACGTGCTCAATCCGGGTGAAGGTGAGAGTAGCGCTGGCTTGGGTAAGGGTTCAGTGATACCCAATTTAACCTTGACAGCCTCTGACAGAGCTGTCACATCCGGGTATTCCGATCCGTATAGAATTTTGGCCAAACTTTCGGCAGTGGGATCCAGAGCACCATAGGTGGGCTCTGGGCAAAGAGGATCCAGACTCTTTTCAGGAGCCATTGAAGTTATCGGCAGGTCTGGATGCCATGCTCTCGGGTGCTCATGTACTCCTGGTCGTCTCGGTAGTGATACTCTGTCCGCCATGTCTGTAGATGGCTCGAATAAAGGAAGGAACCCATCTCAGGTTGGGGCGGCGACCCGAGGGAATCAAGAGGTATTTCTCCATCTTCTCCTACGGTGGACTTGTGGTACTCCTCGTGCAGCATAAACTCGTCCATCCTCCTTCGTAGGTCCTCTTGTTCTTCAGGACCACCTCCAAGAACAGTAGAGGACGAGGCCGGACAGGCCGACCGGGCGATGGAGGCTTCGACACGCCTGCGGAGCCTTTGCACGCTGTCCTCACCATGGGCCGCTAAGGTTTCCATGGTTAATGGGGTTGTTCTGGGCGGATTTAGATTCGCCCTTCTGTGCTCTGGATCTTCCTGAGACCCAGATGCTGCTCTGAGTGGCGGTTCACTCTTTGGGTGGGCTACACTGCTCAGTTGTACTTGTACACTTCTGATCGGCCAGGTTCGGTAGGACAGTTGAGTGGACATGTTCAATGTGCTTTTCAGTGTGCTTTTCTTGTGCTTCTGCTCAGAGTCGGTTCGAAAGGTACTCAGGGTTTGCCTCTGCCACCAGAAAGATGTCCTTGATTAGTGCCCTCCAGATTTTGATGAAATCCTGCAGGTTTTTGATGTTGAAATCCCAAAACCAAAGCAGCAAGTAGAGCAAGAACAGGATGTGGATCGAATCAATGAATAGTTTGAAATCCAGTGTAACACAGAAGGGCTGCAGATAGACAAAGCAGGCGTAGATACAAAGATTCAATCACAAATGGATAAAACAAAAGATTTTATGAGAAAACTGGCCTGACTCTAGCCTCCAAGTTAGCATCAAGCACTTCATGTGCACTCTTTTGGATGAAACGGAGTTGATTAGGAATATGGGGCAAAGGAGTTAGGCCAGACACAGATTATGACTTGGCCAAGCAACTGAATTCAGAAACAGTTAAAACGTAGAACCACAATAAGTGGTAGAAACAATTGAGTATAGGGGTCTTGGGGTGGGAGACCACTAGGCTTAACCTCCAAGGCCTAAAGCATGAAATGCCTATTGTATTTCGGTATATCCTCCATGAAGGAAGATACCTCCGCTCAGTTGAGTGGTAGGGGTGAACTTCATGGGGGGCTAGGGTTATAACCCTAGTTACTTTGAGAAGGTGTACCAAAAGCTTCAACATGAAAATACTTAAGTTAGTCCTAGCTTCAACAAAAGGGCTTTAAGGGGGGCTTGGCCTGGATCAAGCCCTCCAAGAAAGACATGGCAGTGACTTTTTCTTACTCAATGGCTAACATTGTCTGCGTTCCTTTGCAGGGTGCATTTCTACTGGCACTGGTCAAATTTGAAAAATTGCTTGTCCATTTTAACCCCAATTTTAGCCAAACAAAAATTGAAGCCTTCATTGAAGCCTTCATTGAAGCGTCAATGGGGCTTCAATGACACTGTCAATGCAGCATGAATGATAGCCTAAAAGACACTCTCAATGAAGCGTCATTGAAGCTTTAATTGAAACTCCCAAAATTATTCCAGATGAATTTGGGTCGCCCGCACTCAGAGCTTCAAAATTGCGTCGAAGTGACACGAAAGGAAAACAATTCTCAACACATTGAGGAAAATGCCAACAGGTAACAAACAACAACCTAACCTTTTTATGTACCCGGCGGACCATTTCTTTCAATTCTACCGGTGATGCCTAAATTTTTGTTCGGCCGGTGAATGTGAAAATGACGACAATGACGAAAACTGCAGCAGTGATGACAACCTTAGTGATAGAGAAGATACGTAGGGTGCTGCTGAAGATTTAGAAGTCGCAGGAGACATTGAACATTTGAAGCGCGACACTGAAGAAGTTTCAAAGGTCTGTTGCTGCTTTCAATGAAGCATCAATGAAGCGTCAATGAAGCGTCACTGAAGCGTCAATGAAGCGCCAATGACGCGCCTACTGCTGCTGTTGTTTTTTAGACGTTGCGAAAGCAGAAACGTCTCTCTTGGACACCTTTGCTCGACACGACCGACGTGTCGGGAGGCAAAGAGCCGCTGGTAGCGACTGCTACAAAGAATCTGTTGGGAGAGGTCAGTGAGGACGCTAAGAATAATGAAGTGTACATGTTGCACCTTGCCAAAGGAAAGAGAGCTCTCAGGCTAACCATTGTTGCAGGGACAGACCTGGCGCACACAAGTGATCTTCATTTGGTGCACCAAGTTTCTGGTTTTAAGAGAGAGGTCAGGAGAGTTGCAGATGCACTAGAGGAACTCATTGCAATGAAGAGAGCGAAGACAGACAGTGAAGTCAAAAGTGAGGTGCCATCGGAGGACAGCGACAGTGAGTGACAGTGTCTTGGACTGTGAGCTGGACTGCACTACGTTTGCCTGCTTTGCTTTGTGTTGCTTTACCCGGTCTGAAGGTGTTTTAAGTTTCTTACCACTGGTACAGTTGAAGCCTTCAATGAAGCTTCAATGATGCTTCAATCAAATCTTCAATGCGGGCGTCAAAATTGAAGGTTTCGTTGAAGCGTTCATTGAAGCAGCATTGGGAGCGTCATTGAAGCTTTCATTGAAGCTTCATTGAGAGCGGCATTGAAGCTCCATTGACGCTTCAATGAAAGTTTCACCGAAGGCTTCAATTTTTGTTTGGCTGAAATTCGGATCAAAATGCACAATTTTCGAACCAAACAAAGGCATGTTTCAGAGCAATGCACTGGCAGTAGAAAGCCACCCTCAAAAGCTAGGAACTTCATGTGAGGCCCGAGAAAAGTTAAAAACAGGAAGGTGAGGAGATCTTTTGCGAACGTTGTCTACCATAAAGGCCTAGGTGTATTCCCTCACCCTGCCTCGAGACTTGCTCAAAGGTCAGCCTCAAAGGGCATTGTGCAATTGTTCAAGATGAGGCGGAAGGTTAGAAACGGTGTCTATTGCACGGCATCCGATGCTTTCGACAGTGAATAGGGACAGGTAATATTTGCAAAGCTGCTTGTGTGTTGATCCATTTTGTATAGAGGTTTAAGGTTAGCGCGTGTTTTGCGGTTATGCAACCCAGGCGCTAACGCATATGCACGGCCTTGTCTAAGCACGCCTAACTAGAGCGTGGACATTCAACCGTGGTTTTGCCTAGACTTTCGGGACCGCGGTACCGCTTGCGCAAGAAGAGAGGGTACTCGTCAGAGGAGGGGGGGACCAGGTACTAACAAAAAGAAAGGTATTGTTTAGGTGGTGGTAATTTGAAGCGCATAGAGACCAGCTGTTAAAATTTTTTTTGTTTTCTGCTGGTGATCCTACACTTTGCTGGTCTGCTTTGGGGTGTATCCGAATGTTGCATACAGTCATATTAGCAGTATCTCCATGACCAAATTTGGGATTTGCCATGAGAAATCGATGATTGCATGGTTGTTCAACCAATATAAGCCCAATATGGTTTTGTATGGTAGTGTGTAGTGGTGAAGGTGCTAATGGTTTGATGTCTTTACCAATTTTATGCTATGGTTTGTCTTCATCTTTGTATTTATCACGGCTTTTTGGGTCCGCCCTTCTATTCATGGCCGTCACTCGTTCAGCCTGAATGCATATTCTTTTCTGACAAGCTTGCGTTCGTGAATGTTACCTTTGCCCGTTGTTCTTGCTCTTGCCCTCACATATCGCAGTTGGTGTGGAAAGCGGACCCACCGTAGACATTTTGGACAGCAATGCCTCGTCAACACCACATAGGTGTTACCAATGTTGGCGCACCCAAAACCACACCGGTGCAACAGGTACATGTATGTGGGTGAGTGTATGTGGGTCCAACCAACACCAGAAGCGCGGTACTTGCATATTTCAGCGTACCCAACACAAAAAGTAAGACAAAGTCACTAACGCATCTTCTGTGGGGGACTTGATCCAGGCCCAGCTTCCCCTATTCTTTAGGAAGTGTTAAAAACTAACACTTAATCATTTGTATCACTCTTTTGAAGCATAAAAGTGCATTTTTCAAAGGAACTAGGGTGATAACCCTAGCCCTCCATGAAGTTCAGCCCTACGACTCAAATGAGAGGACGTATCTTCCTTCATGGAGATATTACCCAAACAAACTAGGCACTTCGTGGCTTTTTCCTTAGAGGTTAAGCCTAGTGGTCTCCCACTTCAGGAACTAGATACTCAAAGGTTTGATCTGCTTAATGTGGGTCTACGTTGTAACTGATTCTGAATTCAGTTGCTTGGCCCAGCTGGCCAAGCCATACCCTTTGTCTGGCCTGACCCACGTGCCTGAGGTTCCTAACCAACTCCATTGCTTTCGAAACTGAGCACTTGACGTGCCTATCGATGTCTATAGGGCCAGACTCATGTCAGTTTTCACTATTATACCATTTGCTTTGTTTGAGAAAGAGTGAAGCTTTGTATTTCATCGTGCAATGTTCATTTGCAACCCCTCTTTGCTACTCATGTTTTGATTTGGAAGGAGAACATCCTAAATTTGATTCAATTCGGTGTGCCCTGCTCGACTACTTTGTGATCATCATTTTGCATTTCCGAAAAGCATCAAGGTTTTCTGTATCCAAAACACAGAACATCCGCAGCATGGGGTAAACCAAAAATAATAACGACGAGCGGTTAAGGCACGAGACGAGGACCACTTGAAACAAATGGAAAATGTCTATAACAATCAGTGCAAAGACTGTACCGATCACCACCATGCCAAAGACTGAAGATGTAGTAGCGTCCAGACCACTATCTGCAATTGGTAGACCACTATCCACATCTGGCATCCCTCACAATTCTGCCCCTTGTGGAGAGCATGAAGCTAGAGGGGCGGAAAAAGAAGAACATTTCAACCCTGACACGTATCCAGACACCGAGGCCCCCAGCCTGGCGTTACAGAACCTCTAGAGAGTGGAGAGCACGGATCCCTTGGCGGCAGTCTTAGCCTCCGTGGTTGCTAGGTCCAAATGTCCTTCCCTTCCTCCCTCCTTAACTCACCCAGATCCTGCACAATAGAGATTGGGGAGAAAGAAAATGAAGGAGTGGCGAGGCAAAGAAGTGACTGGGACCATCAAGACGTAGGGAGAAGGATGGGAGATACCTTACAGTGAAGAAGATGTTTCCAACTACACATCGGAGATCTTTGCCGACTGGGAGTCTAGGGCGACCACGGCCCCTCTTAAGAACATGCCGGAACCTGTTTGTATAGAGCGGGCCTTTCCTCCACACGAGCAAGCTCCGAAACTCAGTTTTGATTAGACCGTTGAGCTTCTCACTAGGGTCCTAGGGGCCAAGGAAGAGGACCTGGACCTGAGAGCCTTACCTTCGGCAGTAAAAAACAACCTCGAGCTGTCTGATCTGAAGAAGCCCCTCCCTACCTTGTCGCCTGGAGTTGGACTACTGACTAGGGTTGTGAAGAGCTGCAGCGGCATCCGCAGCTCCCCTATGGACACCTATCCTAGCCCTTTCCATCCTCGTCTGAGGACTGTGCCTCTCTGTAATGTAGGCAACTCCTCTGAGGCCCAGATGAAGAGCTATGGCTTGGCTTCACTGGCGCCATGGCCCATCACACACCCCTTGTCCCCTCCGGATGGTACAGGTGGTACGCGTGGACTGGGCAGGGGGATGAAGGCCATCGCTACAGCGAACCTCCAGATCAAAGTGCCTGAGTTCCATCCCAAAAACCTGCCCCAATGGGCTGAGGAGTTCTCTGAATTTTTGCTCCTCACTGGTCAGCAACACTTGACGCAAAGACAAGATGCACACTTATCAAGAAGTTGTGCAAAAGGAGTTTTCTTCAGCGGCAAGTGAAGACTGCAGTTAGGAAGAGCTCCAACTGGGACGACTTCGTAAAAAGAATGCAGCACATGTACCCAGTCTATGAGTCGGACTTGAGTGTCCGTACCGAAATCAAGTAGTTGCCATCACTCTCCGAATTCTCGACAGCTTCCGGTATCTCCGAGTTTGTGGCGCACCTTGAGGAGCTCATGGGGCGGACAAACCCCACCTCCTATGGGGCTACTGAGCCTCACCTTTGGCACGTAGGAACAATTCCTCCCAAAAGGTGGGAGACCTGCAGAGAGACGTCCGAGGGGAAAGCTCGGACGCACTCTTACGATGATGTGATTAATCCCTTGATTGAGCTGGCCATGGAGAGGGAGAATGGCTCCCAAATGGACAACTATCTGTGTAAACATCTGCTAAGGGAGACCCCTGCTGAGAGGAATGCTAGAGAGAGGTCGTCTCAACCCCACTCTAACCCTGGTTAGGGCCGCAGTGGGCAGTTGAAACACATGCAGGAAACCCCCCCTCCAATGGCAAAGGGGTTCCCAATCTTTTCTACTGTTGTCCTACGGACGACAAAGGTGGACCTTGCCACACCCATGACTGTGATGGGCAAAGCACTTGCCTCCTCCAACAACAGCCTAAGCAGAAGACTGAAGATGGTAAGGAGGCAAAACACCAAGACCACTTTCGTTGCACGATCACGTGCGGGTATTGCGGCAAGCATCGCCATTACAAGGATAAATGCCACATAAAACGCCGCGAATCAGAAAAGCATAAGAAAGTGAAAGAAAAATAAAGGAGGCAAGCAGGTAAGGGTAACGCGGATGGGGGAGGCCCTAACCCGGGGAGATCCCCTGGTAAGGGTAGCCCTGGTGGACAACGAAGGTCGTCAGCCCCTCCCACTGGTCAAAGAGTACCGCCTAACCCTGCCCCCCCCAAAGGGTTAGCAGCGGGGTGAGAAGCGAGCTGCACCCCCCGTCCAACCCCAGTGCTCGCAGCACCGATAAAGGCGAGAACACCAAGAAAAGGAAGCTCAACTGGCACTTTAAGTGCCTGCAGGCTGCCAGGGTGGAAGTTGAGTTCCCTGAAGAGGGATAGGGGGGCAGCTCCGAGGAAGACGATTTGGTTATTTGGATCACCGCGGAAATAGGCGATCAGGTTTACAAAGCAGTTTTGGACCCGGGCGCCACGCTATCAATCGTGGCCCGCAGACTGCTGAGACAAGCCAACATCCGGAAAACCAAAACCGTGGCCACCAGGGTGGGGGATGGCCGGCTAGGCCCGGGGTGCAGCCTTGCGGGGATGCGACCTGAATGCTGGTTCCGGTGACCAAGGGGACCACTGGGGAGGAGAGGGCAGCGAGAACACTAGAGAAGTCCATGCTCCTATGACCAAGAGAAAAATCCCAGTCTATGAAGAAAATTGATGCGGATGAACATAAATACATCTGAATGTCTGAATCTGTCTGAAAAGATTTATATAAATCCGATTTGGAAAAAAAATATGGCCGATTTGGGTCGCGCACGCGCACCAGCGGCAAATGCCGATTCCGGGTAAATCATCGAAACGCGGCGGATTTACAATGAATGGACAGCGGCGCTGAATCCGGCACGTCAGAATCATATAGTTAAGTCCCTGGGAATGGTCTGGGGGTCGGCGGTAGCGCCGAAGTGTGTAAAATGGCCAAAATGTAGCCAATCTGGGGCAGATCTGTGAAAATCTGAGCAGATGGGGGTTAGCCGCACTTACAGAAGTCCGGTGGCACAGGCGGAAATTTCTTCGTCAGGAATGTGAGCCTCATTTGTAAATTCAGGTTCTAGATTGGTGGAATTGTTCAAATTGTGGCCTGAAAGCATGCGATTGACCTGTTCTTCCTTCGAAAACACCACCGCCATTGTAAATAAGGTTATATACGGTGTGTTTAAGCTTGTGGCCCACAGGCTATCGCCTTCAACGAAACTCCGGCGAGGTGTGCTAGGGTCTGGCTACAGGATTTAAGGTCAGCATGTCCATCATCATGAATGATTCATCACGTCAACATTTTCTTAGAATCTGTTAGATGCTCGCTTTGTAACATGAAAACTCGCCTTCCCAAAGTGAACTGACATTTGTTTACTTCACTAGTGTTCATTTGCTCACTCCCCGTTTCCTCATCTCTGCTGATTTCAGTTGATTCCGGCCTCAATTCTCCTCATCTTTCATGTTAGGACATTTTGAGTACTATTTCGTCAGATTTTAGTACGATTTAGTGACGGCTTTGTTCCATAGATCTGCTGCGGACCTAGGCAGGACATTTTACAGTATATACACTCTGGTGTCGACAACCGTTTTTCGCTGAGTGCTATTCAACTCCTTAATCCTAGCCCAATTCAGTGTCTATTGTCTTAATTCTTGTCAATTCTGGATACACTGTGGCCATGTGGAGCACATGCTAAGCGGTTTGAAAAGAGAAAAGCGGGAATAACACGATGTAGAGTACGTGGAGGACACCGTAGCGTGCCCGCGAGAGCAACAACTGCTCGGAGCAGGTCATTTGTCTCTAATCCCCCTGCATTTCATGTGTTGATTTGTTTGATTTTGTTGAACTGCACCTCATTCTCGACCAGGACACGGTTTGGTATTCTTCGTGGATACGTTTACGTGTCTTATAACCTAGTTACGTTTCTTTTGGTTTGGTTTGGTTGTTTTTCATGTCTCATTCTAGTACATTCTGGTGTCATCTACGCTGATTCAGCCCCAATCCATTGGATTCTGGGGACATTTGTGTAAATTTTGCTATTACGAAGCGCGTTTTTCGGCTTTCGGCCACACTCACGCCTTCATTGACCCGGTAACACACCCTAGTGTGTTCTTGGAGGGGGAGTGTAGGTGCGGCTAACCTCAATCCGCGCACATCTTAGGTCAATTACCCTCCATTAGGTCAGATTTAGATCATTTCCGGAGATCTATATATTCGGCGCCCCCCAAATTTTTACGGGAACAGTTCCTGTATATTATGGACACGCCGGACTCATTTCTGGTGTCCACTGCGGCTGAGATGGTCGCGTTCCAATGATTTGATTGGAATTGTCGGCGCGTGTGCGCAAACCAAATTAGCCAAATATTTTTTCACAGTCGGATTTTTTATAAATCATACAGGAAGAATTATTGTGATTCATATCTATCATATTATCCGCCTACATTTTCTTGTAGACTGGGATTTTTGCAAGTTCATATCTTCATCTTCATTGGCTTCGCTGTCGTGCTTGTATATCATGGACCCCAAGGGTAAGGCCACAGCACCGACCCCTCCATACCGCCGGGACGCTAAGAAGGGATACCTGCCCTCAGATGACCTTCCCCATGCCGGCTCTGAGCCCTCCGGCTACGCTTCGAGGAGTTTTCTTAAGGGGAATAGCTTAGACGTGTGGGAGCTGTGTATTTCCACAAACGCCAGTCCTTAGGGTTTTTATGTTTCGTAGCAAACTCTACTTCGAATATCTTGCGTGCGCGGGGCCTCGCGCACTCAGAGCACCATAGAATATCAAAAACGTCCCGTTTAGGAACACGGAGTCGCGCAATGCTAAAAAAAGCAATTTATTTCACTACGCCCAAAAACACGTTCATCAAACATCCAAAGAAATAGTTTTTTTGCGCTGTTGTGAACCGGTCCCTTTCTGCGCATTCGATGCGCAAAACAGGGTGCAGTTTGCGTGGGCTAAGTAGTACTTCAACGACACCATAGAAGTTGTGTGTTGCCTCAAGACTATGCTCCTTTTGTTGTTTACGGAGAAGGCTTTGTAAAGTAATTCAAACTAGAATGTTGAATACATTAAAGTAGGTTGTTGTCTCATTATCATAAGTATATTTGTCAAGAAGCTCAGCGAGCAAATATTCTTAGTTTTATGGCAAGGCAACGAGGCAAGGGTCCAAAAGCCATACGTAAAATACTTTTGTACAGATATTTGCAATATCTTGGCCTATTACAACCTGGAGCAAACCTGCATTTCAATGTACACGGCAAGGGCGCACAAGTGATTGATGAACATCTAGGAACAAGAGCCAACCGCTAGAGGTGTGGTGAGTTAGCTGTCAGCATCAGACACTGCATCGATCGACCATGTGCCCTTGCCATCTAAAATATACGCACAAACACAAAGATGCACACATTTTCCGCGACCATTAGTGTCAAGCCGCTCTTGATGGGTTGGGGGAGCTACTGCATGTATACAGCGATGACGAGGAAAGAAAGCTCTTTGCTAATGTACCCGATTGTTCTCATCAATTTGAATCCTGTCATTTCTTAAAATACCCGGGCTACCAAATGTTTCACCACCCGTCGCCGAAAGGCCATAAGAGTTGGGGTGCAAAGGCTAAAACTACATGCATCTTTATAGTGCCAAAATTGGACACAATACGTTGCTCAAAACTATCTGGCAAATTGCAGCCGGTCCGATAAATGGTTCAAAATAGCTTTCAAAATAAACGATCGTGCCGATTGTTTTGAAAAAAAGCCTCTAATTGTTGCAGACAATTGGTAAAACAGACATAAATTGGTAAAACCCGTTCCAAACCTTAGCCAAAGAGATTGGGTCTAAACATACCAAGTGTCCCAGCCAAAGACATTTCTTAAAATGCTATACCGGAACACCTATGATTTTGTTCCGGGGTTGTTTCTTGTTGTAGCAACTTTTGTGCAGCATTGAAAACATGAAAAAACACACAATTCTTAAACATTTTCGCTGCCTTTTAATGTATCTTTTTCAAAAATGCGAAAAAAAGGTTGTACCTTGGCCCCAACCGTGCAACAATTGTGTAGTGCGCTACCCTAGTACCGGATTCCGTGATAAAAACTTATCATATGATGGATGGTGGTCAAATGCTGCAAATTTGTGGAATGTGACATTGAAAAATGCATTGAACCCAATTTTTGATACAGCCTAGAAAGCAATCTTGTCAAATCAGCTAGCGCATGAAGAAGCCATACATTACAAACCGTGCCACATTGCACCGCATCGTTGTTTATGAAAACACTACGAACCCTCCATACTTCCCACCATGTTGCCACCCATTGCACAATCGGCACAATTTGACCTTTGAAAAAAAAAACTTACAAATCATTGCTTGAACCGAAAAAGGTGCATAGGCTCCCGGAGGCTTTGAGAACAAATGATTGCTTGACAACAATTCATGCAAAGCAAAAATGGAAAACATTGACTCGGGGACTTGCTACAACAAAGGTGCACACTAATGGTGTTGAAATACATATCATTGGGAAAACATACCTAAAATAGCACCTGGTATGGTGTGCATGCATTGTGGCATTGGTTTGAATACATAATGAAATAGATTGCCCCCTTCAGTTTGGGTATACCTTCCCTCCAAATTTCAATTGTCTCGGTAAATCTGGCCACATTCGCTCCCCAAAACATGACCATCGGTGCTGCAATGAAAATAGTGTGGCAGGTTAATGTGTCAAAAAAACATCCACCAAGCAACATGCTATGAAGAAGGCTGTCGGATAGTGGAGAACACAAAGCACATAGAAAACAACGCTGACGCCGGAACGTGCCATTGTGAGGTTGTGCATGCTCATGTAGCGTGCATATCACTCCGTGGAATTAATTTGTGCTGGATGTGAAACGAGGCAGGTATGCGAAAAAAAAATTCCTGTAAATGGGAAAAGAGGAACAATCAAAGCATTCAAGCTGTGCATGCGAAACAGTTTTTTATGCTCTTTGGCCATTGTTGCATTGCAGTTTGAAGCAAACTTCCATCACGCGTGTGCCACGAAAAACAGAAACCACTTCATCTTTATTGTAACATAAAAACTTCCTTTTGTTTCTGATCATTTGTGAGCACTGTTGGCAAACACCTGTCAAAGAATGATACCGGCTACTAACTTCCACCAATGGATCAATGAAGCGAAATAGATGTCCATAGCACTTTGGTTCTACACATTGAAAAAACCCAAATTATTGTGACTGCAAAATATTGTGACTTGATGGTATATTTTTGCTGTTGTCTTGGCAACATTCAATGCAGTATAGCAACAGCTGAGCTTTGCAGTGCCAACTTCAATGCTCCACAACCCCAGAACTATCTTTGGCACCTCAAAGTTTGTTTCAATGTCCATAATACAAATCAAAGGCCACAAAAAGTGCAACTCTGATTGAGCGTGAATCCCATTCACTGACCAATGCCACCAACATGTCAGTGAAAATCCCTCTCATTTTCCTTTCTCAGCATTTAATCACAGCCCCCCCCTCCCAAAAGGAAAACCACAGTATAAAATAGTGTGCAACTTCAACGCATCAAAAATAAACCTTGGGTCACGCTCCAAGACACGACACAGAAACAAATCACCAAAGAAGAAGCAAATAAAACAGCAGTCAATGATACGTGCTTCGCCACCTAGACTGTCAAGAACTAATCAGAAAAAAGTCCCAAAAAAGAATCTTCATCTCTGATATGATGGTCCTGTATACAATGCGGCATAAATCAACAGCCCACCTCTGGTATTGAATAGGGCAAATCCCGATATCCCAATATGCTACGTCCCAAAGACCATTTATACATACATGCATACGGATGGAATTACCACATGTGTGGCATACCATCAAAGTACAAGTAGATGCTTCTTGCATGGCCAGAAAAGCCACAAAGATGCAGTACCTCATTAGTAGTGGTAATCAGTAAATGGTCCAAGCACCGTAACTCCACACGGGACATTTTCAGACTTGACCCCTGGGCACAGCATACCTTATCAATTCTGGAGTGAAGATAGGCAAAACCTCTGCTGTGCAATATGCATGGACTGGCAAACCCTTAAGCTGCAGCCGCCTTCTTGTTCTTGTCCAGAGCGCTGCAGATAGCATCAAACACTTGAGGGGGCTTCTGCAGACCGTCAACCTTGGCCACCAAGCCTGCATCAAGAGTGCAAAATGACGAGCTGCATTCACAGTTGCACTCAGCCTCGAACAGTAGCAAACCAGGGCTCCTTAACACACACTGTGCATATCCAAGATACACACAAACACGTGGAACCACCATGGTACTAGGAAAACACAATACACTCATTCAGAAGCAGAAAAAGGACAAAGGCACACAACACCACCAGCATCAGTCAAAGCAATCTAACATCACCAAGGCACACACCGCCACTTTGCTGCAGCAAGCAGCAACATGCTGCAAAATCCCACACTTCTGTCCACACTTCCCACCACAACACAATTGCAGACTTCTGTGGAAGTTAATTACCCAACACCAATGTCATTTCACTGGGCTTACAGTTTTTGCTGGGTCTGCACCTAATGATGGAGCAAAGCAGACACAGGCCTAATACCGTCATAATGGGCAGCCACAGTCGCTGTGTTCTCATGGTACATTTTCAGACGTGTCTTCAGTTTAGCAGCAGTGTCATCACTTCGCGTAATGAGACGCTTGGCAACCTGGACAGAGCAAATACAAGCATCAGTGAAATGCACGAAACTGCATCGTTCATGATTCTATTCTGTTCGTCAGACATTACGAAAGAACACAAAGGCATTACCTCTATGGAAGCTGCAAAGGACATATTGGTGTGCATCCACCAATCCCCACAAAGGTCACCACCAGACCGTAAAACAGAGACATCTACCAGTGGGAGGGTGGGGTGGTATCCTTGACGGCAGTTGCATTTTGAGGCTGAAGCACTCCAATTTAACACACCTGGTTGTGTTTCACGGAGGCGTGCCTGCAGGCTGGGTGAGTGGTACGTACCAAACAACCCGCCGCATTTACCAAAAAATCCCCCGCTTTTGAACCAACCCCCTGCCCCCCGGATTACTGAAAAAAAAATCCCCATTATTGCATCAAAACCCCCAAAAAAATCATACCCAAAACCCCCACCAGGAAACCCCCCACCATGGGGGGGCGATTACAACCGGTCCTGATGCAACCCACCCCCCAACTATCTTTCAAAACTTGGGGGGGGGGGAACACTTGGGGGGGTCCAACCGGGGGTCGGGGGGGGGGGGGGGGGGTGTTTCTGCCGGGGGTCAGGGGGGGGGGTTCCTGCCAGGGGTCAGGGGGGGGGTCTGGCCGGGGGTCAGGGGAACGTCCAGCCAGGGGGTGTGGGGGTTAGGGTTAGCCCTAGGGGTAGGGTTAGGGTCACCGAGCTGGTGGAACCAGTCTTGGTTTTATAACCCTTTTTAGTGTCTAGGGTGGACCTACCAGGTTTAGCAGCAGCAAGCAAGCAAGCAGCAAGCAGCAAGCAAGCAAGCAGCAGCACGCGCGAAATGGCTAAAAATCAGAACTCCATCGTGGTGTTTTGGATTCTGGTGAAATTTTGGTGGATGATACCTATGGGTGTGAAGTACAATCACACAAAGTTTGAGCTAGAAACTCAACGGTGGCGGCCGGGAACGGGATTCGCAAGTGGCGGACCTCAGTTTCAAAAACTGCCGTTTAGGGCCAAAAACAGCCATTTTTGGGCCAAAAAAGCCCTGGAACACATTCAAAACGGCCAAACGAAGGGAAACGGTGGGTACACTCCACCTGCGGCTTGACTTCCCCGTGTCAACGAGCTCTTTGCGGCCCTCTAACTCCATGATATGTCCCGGAAACGGCCCAAAAAGGCCCCCAAAAGCTCCAAATGCCGACAGCCACAAACCAAGAATAGGCCATATCTTTGGCTACATGGCTCAAAACGCGACTCCGAGGGCACCTACTCCACCCGCAACCCCCCACGTTTTGTGGTTTCCACCCCTCAGAATTGCCCAAACGGACGCCTAGACCCCAATACCTAGGCCCGGTAGGCTGCGGCAAGCTGCAAGCTCAAGCCCAAACAGGTGGGTGCCCAAATGGGTGAACAGGGGGTCCAGTAGGGGCAAAAAGATGCCTTTTCTCAAAAATGATCCTAGACCATGTGTGACGCTAAAACAAGTTTTTTTGGACCATTTTGAGCTTGTTGTGGCCCATTTTGGTCCTCCGAAAATCCCAAAATGCCTTGAAAATGGGCGGCTGTTTTGGGACCAAAAATGGGTCAAAAATGGGTCAAAAACGCATTCTTCCAAACCTCATCCTAGACCATTTAGGGTGCACAAACGGGTGAAATGAGCCCATTTTGAGCCCATTTTGGGGCATTTTGGCCCCTCACAAGTCCAAAAAGCCTTGAAAGTGGACCTCAAGGTGATGGGGTTCACTTGCAAGCTGATTTCACTTTGTCAAGAGCCATCAATGTGTGAATCATTATTGATGTCCCTCACCAGGCATAGCTGATGTTCCCTCCCCCACCAGCTCGGTCCCAATATTCAATCTTGATTAGGGTCACCGAGCTGGTGGAACCAGTCTTGGTTTTATAACCCTTTTTAGGGTCTAGGGTGGACCTACCAGGTTTAGCAGCAGCAAGCAGCAGCACGCGCGAAATGGGTAAAAATCAGAACTCCATCGTGGTGCTTCAGATTTAGGTGAAATTTTGGTGGATGATACCTATGGGTGTGAAGTACAATCACACAAAGTTTGAGCGAGAAACTCAACGGTGGCGGCCGGGAACGGGATTCGCAAGTGGCGGACCTCAGTTTCAAAAGCTGCAGTTTAGGGCCAAAAACAGCCATTTTTGGGCCAAAACAGCCCTGGAACACATTCAAAACGGCCAAACGAAGGGAAACAGTGGGTACACTCCACTTGCGGCTTGACTTCCCCGTGTCAACGAGCTCTTTGCGGCCCTCTAACTCCATGATATGTCCCGGAAACGGCCCAAAAAGGCCCCTAGAAGCTTCAAATGCCGACAGCCAGAAACCAAGAATAGGCCATATCTTTGGCTACATGGCTCAAAACGCGATTCCGAGGGCACCTACTCCACCCGCAACCCCCCACGTTTTGTGGTTTCCACCCCTCAAAATTGCCCAAACGGACACCTACACCCCCGTTCTTGGGCCCGGTAGGCTGCGGCAAGCTGCAAGCTCAAGCCCAAACGGGTGGGTGCCCAAATGGGTCAACAGGGTCCAGTAGGGGCAAAAAGATGACTTTTCTCAAAAATGATCCTAGAGCATGTGCGACGCTGAAACAAGTGTTTTTGGACTGTATTGAGCTTGTGGTGGCCCATTTTGGTCCTCCGAAATCCTAAAATGCTTTGAAAATGGGCTGTTTTGGGACCAAAAATGGGTCAAAAACGCATTTTTCCAAACCTCATCCTAGACCACTTGGGGTGCACAAACGGGTGACATGAGCCCATTTTGAGCCCATTTTGGGGCATTTTGACCCCTCAAAAGTCCAAAAAGCCTTGAAAGTGGGTCTCGTGGTGATGGGGTTCACTTGCAAGCTAATTTCACTTTGTCAAGAGTCATCAATGTGTAAATCATTCTTGATGTCCCTCACCAGTCATAGCTGATGTTCCCTCCCCCACCAGCTCGGTCCCAATATTCAGTCTTGATTAGGTTTAGGGTTAGGGCTAGGGTTGCTGTTAGGGCCTGCAGCCCTCCTGTAGCCCTCCTTCAGGTCAAAAAAGGTTGTTTTAACACAAATATGAATTCTCTACAAAATTTTGAGTATTTTGAGTATAAACACATAGTATGAAAAAAAAATTGGCGCCTTTGGCACCGGACAGTTTTCTCGGGACACTTGTTGGTGGCCAACCCGGCACCACTATCTTTCAAAACCCGCCGGGGGGGGGGGGGGGTCGCATACAGGGTCGCATACAAGGACCCGGCCCGGCCGCCCCCCCCACCAGATGACAAAGATTGCCAAAAAAAACCGAAATCTTACCAAAAAAACCCCTGAATATTACCAAAGGAAACCCCAAACTTTACCAAAAAAAAAACCCTCAAATGATTCCCTATGTAATCAAAAAACCCCCCAATTCTTACCAAACCCCCCCGGAATCTT